>PVJI01015006.1:0-42419 GCA_004026765.1 Micronycteris hirsuta | reverse complement strand
GTTGTTTCTTTGTCTTCCCATTGTTTGTGAGACTCTTCTTGCTAGCCTCTGTTTCTTAAATTAATCTGTTGAGTTCTCTGGAGTATCAAAGTTAATTTTGTTTCACTGTCTCTATTTTTTGGACTGACCCCTGTCTGGGGCTGACTCTGTTCCTCTCACAGCTCCAGGTTTTAATGTCTCACCGTGTGAATGTTCAAATCCCCCTGTAATCTTGGGCATCAATCATCATATGTGTTGGAATACTGCTGCGTTTTCGCCCCGTTCCTCAGAAAATCAACCAGTGGGTAGGAGGACATAAACTCTATTCCTCCTAACTCGCCGCCATCTTCCTCCAGCCTCATCAATGATCACTTTAAATGTAAATGTCTTAAATGCTTCAATCAAAAGACATAGGGTAGCTGAAGGGATAAGAAAACAAGACCCATATTTATGCTGTCTACAAAAGACCCACCTCAGAATGGAAGATACACAGTCTAAAATAAAGGGATGAAAAAAGATATTTCATGCAAATGGAAAGAGAAAAAAAGCTGGGTAGCAATACTTACATCAGACAAGATAGACTTTAAAATACAGGCTATACTATGAGGCAAAGAAAGACACTACATAATGACAAATGAAACAATCCAACAAGAGGATATAACCCTAGTAAATATTTATGCACTCAGCATAGAAGCAACTAAATATGTAAAGCAAATCTTGATGGACATAAAGGGAGCAATCAACAGAAATAACAATCATAGTAGGGGATTGTAACACCCCATTGACTTCAATGAATAGATCTTCCAGACAGAAAATCAACAAGCAGACAGAAGCCTTAAATGACACACTAGATCAAATAGACTTAATTGATATCTTCAGAGCATTGCCACCCAAATCACAGAACATACAACACATTCTTTTCCACTGCACATGGAACATTTTCTAGGACAGACCACATATTAGGACACAAAACAAGTCTCAGTATATTTAAGATTGAAATTGTGTCAAGCATCTTTTCTGACCTTAATGCTATGAAACTAGAAATCAATCACAGGAAAAAAAAACCTGAAAAATACACAAAGACATGGAAGCTAAATGACATGTTATTAAACCATGGATGGGTCAACAACGAGATCAAGGAAGATCAACGAGATCATTTCTATGAAAAGATATCTTGAAACAAATCAAATGGATAAAATCCTAGAAACATACAATCTTCCAAAACTAAATCAAGAAGAATCAGAGAATCTGAATAGACAGATTATGCCTAGGGAAATTGAAGCAGTAATCAAAAAACTCACAACAAACAAAAGCCCTGAACCAAATGGCTTCACAAGTGAATTTTACCAAATAGTCCAAGAACTAATATCTCTTCTTCTCAAACTATTCCAAAAAATTCAAGGGGGTTAGACTCCCAAGCTCACTTCACAAGGCTAGCCTTATTATCCTAATTCCAAAACCAGATAAAGACATTACAAAAAAAAAGAAAGAAAATTATAGGTCAACGTCCCTGAGAAATATAGATGCTAAAAATCCTCAACAAAATATTAGCAAACTAAATACAGTAATACATCAAAAATGTCATACACCATGATCAAGTGGGATTTACTCCAGGGATGCAAGGTTGGTACAACATTCACAAGTCAATACTGTGATATATCACTTAAACAGAATGAAGGATAAAAACCACATGATCATGTCAATGGATACAGAAAAAGCATTTGATAAAATCCAGCATCTATTTATGATAGAAACATTCAGCAAAGTGGGAATACAGAGATCATATCTAAATGCAATAAAGGCGATACATGGCAAAACCACTGCCAACATCTTTCTCCATAGGCAAAAACTACAAGTGTTCCCCTTAAGATTGAGAACAGGAATGTCCGCTTTTACCTCTCATTCAATATAGCACTGGAAGTCCCAGCCATAGTAATCAGACAAGAAGAAGAAATAAAAGGCATCCAAATTGAATGGAAGAAATAAAACTGTTGCTATTTGCAGATGACATGATAGTGTACATACAGAATCCTAAAAATTCCACCAAGAAACTACTTGAACTGATAAATGGATCCAGTAAAGTAGCAGGACACAAAATTAATATTCAGAAATTACTTGAATTTCTAGATGCCAACAATGAACTATCAGAAAGGGAAAATAAGAAAACAATCCCCTTCATGGTTGCTTCAAAAAGAATAAAATACCTAGGAATAAATCTAACAAGGGATGCAAAAGACCTGTACTGGGAAAACTGTAAGACACTGAAAAAAGAAACTGAAGAAGATAGAAATAAGTGGAAGCATATACCAAGTTCATGGATAGGAAGACTTAACATCATTAAAATGTCCATTCTATCCAGAGCAAACTATAAATTCAACACAATTCTTAACAAGATAACAATGATGTGTTTCACAGAACTAGAACAAATATCTCAAAAATTTATATGGAACCATAAATGGCCCTGAACAGCAACGGTGATCTAGAGAAAGAAAAACAAAGGCAGAGGAGTCACCTTACCTAACATCAAACTACACTACAAGGCCATAGTAATCAAAACAGCATGGTCCTGGCACCAAAACAGACACATAGATCAATGCAATAGAATAGAAAGCCCCAAAATAAAACCATGCATTTATAGCCAATTGATATTTGACAGAGGAAGCAAGCACATACAAAGGGCTAAAGATAGTTTATTCAATAAGTGGTGTTGGGCAAAGTGAACAGATATGTGCAGAAAAATGAAACTAGACCACATTCTTTTACCATACACAATAATAAATTCAAAATTTATTATGGATTACAGACTTAAATGTTAGACCTGAAAACATAAAAACCCTAGAAGAAAACATTGGCAGTAAAATCTCAGATATTGCTCATAGCGATATTTTTCCTGATATATCTCTTCAGGCAAGGGAAACAAAAGAAAAATAAACAATTGGGACTACATCAAACTAAAAACTGCACAGCAAAGGAAATGATCAACAATGTAAAATATTCACCAATACGTCTGATAAGGGGTTAATATCCAAAATTTGTAAAGTTCTCACAAAACTCAACATCAAAAAAATAAATAAATGAAAACCCCAATTAAAAATTGGGCAAAGGACCTGAATAGACACTTCTCCAAAGAGGATATACAGATGGCCAATCATGCATATGAAAAGATGCTCAATGTCACTACCCATCAGAGATGCAAATTAAAACCACATTCAGATACCATCTCACACCTGTCAGAATGGCTGTCATCAATAATCAACAAGTGTAGTGTAGTGGAGAAACGGGAACTCTCTTGCATCGTTGGTGAGAATGCAGACTGGTGCAGCCACTGTGGAAAACAGCAGAGGGCAGTTATCTCAAAAACTTAAAAATAGAGGACTGGAGGCGGCTGGCACAGTGGCTGAAACAGCCTGCCTGCCGCCAAAGCTCCTGGTGGGGAGCAGACGCTCGCCTGCACCCCTCTGGCAGCTCCAGCCCAGCAGGGCGGGGGCTGCAACACTAGCCTACCCCGCCCGGGGCGGAGGCCGAGGCGTCCTGCAGGCTGTGCGCAGCCACGGCGCCTGGCGGTGTCTGGCGTGACCCCAAGGCCGTTTCCCACAGCTGCGCCCGTGCCCCACCCTGCATCTTCTGCCACCCCTAGTCGCTGGGGACTGTCAAGTCCTGGGGTGGATTTGGCCCCTCTCTCCAGGAACAACTAAAGAGTTAATCTGGCATTTTCCTGAGTAAATAAGTCTTGCTCAATGACATCTTTGAAGGATTTTGAAAAGCATTTGCTTTTTTTATTTTCATTTTTGTGACAGTCCCTCTCCAGTACATTATTTTTCCTGATCACTTTTTTCTCCGCGCATTGCTTCTTGACCCCGGAGGAGAGGACCCAGAAGCCGAGGGCTGGCAGGACGACGCACCTTGGCGGCCAACCACAGGCCCGCTCCAGGCCTATGGGGGGGGGGGGGGCGGGGCGGGCGACCCCGGAGCCTTCCCCCGCAGCACGGGTGCAGCGTCCTCCCCGTCTATGTGCACCGGGACCTTTTTCCCTGCTGGGCCCGCCCTACCTCCAGGGCGGTGGCTGGGGCGCTGCGTCCGAGCCACCTCCTGCTGCGGTTCCGGTGCAGTCACCTCGGGTGGTGGGCCCGGGACCCCGCAGGACAGGCCAGACTGGAGCCTGGCCGGAGCCCAGGGAGCCGCCTGCACCCCGCGGCACGTGTCTTCCCCGGGCACCACCGGGTCCCTGGCAGGAGCTGCTGCTGCTGCCGCACCTGCCAGCGGCCTGGGAAGCCACAACCTACAGCAGTGGCGGCGGATGCGGGCCTGCCTGGCCAGGAGCACATTGGGAGAGCGGGCTTCAAGGCTCATACTCCATCCTCTCCCGGGCCTACATGGCTGACCTGGGCGCATCCCGGGCCGCTGCCGCCCCCAGCCTCTGCCGGTCTCCTCGACAGCCCGTCTTCCACAGCCTGCACAGCCGCGCCAACCCCGCCATTCGACACCGCAGTCTCGTAGATATGTTGGATGACTTCTCGGAAGGCAGAGAATGTGTCAGCTGTGGGGCCGTGTCTGGTCCACTCTGGAGGCGGGATGGACATGGCACTACCTAGGCAATGCCTATGGCCTTTACCACAAGATGAACCACATCAACCAGTCTCTCATCAACCACTGCACCGGCTGTAGGCTTCCCACCGAGTGGGCCTCTGCCGCGCCAACTGCCAGACCACCTCCCCACCACCACCACCACAACCACGCTGTGGCGCTGCAGCGCAGAGGCTGAGCCCATGTGCAACGTCTGAGGCCTCTGCAGGAAGCTCCGTGATGTTCCCAGGCCTCCTGTGATGCAGAAAGAGGGGATTCAAACCAGAAAAGGGAAGCCCAAGAACCTTAATAAATCTAGAACATAGCAGGCCCTGCTGGCAGTGAGAGCCTTCCTCCCACCAGCAGCGTTTCCGGCCACTCCAGCACCTCGACCCCCAGCAGCAGTAAAGAGATGGCGCCCCATCGAGACAGAGCCCAGGCTGGCGTCCCACTACGGCCACATGTCCCAGACCTTCTTGGTCAGTGCGATGTCTGCCCGTGGGCCTTCCATCCACCCAATCCTCTCCACCCTGAAGCTCTCCCCACAAGGCTATGCATCTTCTGTCAGCCGGTCACCGCAGGTCAGCCCCAAGCAGAACCCTTGGAGCAGCCTGGCCTTGGCTAACAGTCATGGAGAATCCCTGCCTCCCTCCTCAGATTCCTGCACAGATCTGGAACTTGTAGAAGAGCAGAGGTCGGGCTCTAGGCTCTCACCAGCTGGCCTGCTCTGTCTGGGAATGGCTCCAGAAGAACAGCTGGGAAGGCACTTCAAGTCAAGGATTTGGTGAGGGGAAGTGGGTGTTGGATTTTATCAGGTGCCTTTTCAAGATGGGGGACTGGAGAAGAGCCCAGGCTCTGATCTGGACGCAGCCGCCCTTCACTAGGAGCACACTTCTGTCCCTTTTGTGGAGATAGACTTCTTTCTCGTTTTCTGCCCTAGTAGACCCCCAACAGGAGATGAGATGTCCTTCTTTATCCTTCCATTACCATGGCCTACGGTGATGGTTTTTCCGTGGTGTTCCCAGCACCGGGGATCTGAGGGTGGGTAGGGGGGCAGGGTGCTGGGACCCCTGCTCCAGCCTTTGTCAGGGTATCTGATGTGCCTTTGGATGTGCCTCTGGGCAGCCCCTGCCCTTGCCCAACACTCCCCTTCAAGCTCACCATGCCCCCGAATCCCTCAAAACCGAGTCTTGACCCCAGAAACACTGGGTATAGCACCCATGTTATTGGGTCATCCATGGGGAGATGCAGGAGAGGCTGCTTCACCTCACCCACCACACAGTATGGCTTTGGCAAGATCGCAACTTGGCAAATTTGCCTCCCCCACATTTCTTTCCCCTGGCTCACAAACTCATTCCTTCTCTCCTTCTCTTCACCCCAAGGTCTCTGAAAATAAAAATCCCTTCCATTGCTGGGAGTGATTCGGCTCTGCCTTCCACTTGAATATGTCTCCCCCTCAGTGAAGCAAGAGCTCAGCAGGTTAGCCAAACAGCAGTACACCCTCCAAGCCTACCCCCCAAAATCCTCCACCCCATCACACACATTGTTCTGAGTGAGAACAAGTTCTGCTAAAGCAGGTTTTACTAACAATTATCTGAGACTTGAGATCTTTCTGGAGAGGCTGTCTGGGTACACTCTGCTGGGACGCGGCCAGCATTGTATGGGGTGGGGCAGGGTTTTCCATGGATTCTGACTCACTTGCTCTCAGATCTTGCTGATGCCACTTCTGTTCCGCAGAGATACACCTCTGGGCCAGACAGCAGGCCGAGTCTGTCCGAGGGGTGCAGAGTGCCCACACCTGCACCCTTTCCAGCAAAAATCTCTTGTCCAGGAGGCAAAAAACTAGGGATTTTGCAAAATGAAGTCAAAGCAAACGCACACAACAAAACCCATAGAAAGAAAGATGAGGGCTGATAAGACACTGAGACGGGCCTTGCAGGCTGTCCAGTGCTGGTCTGGCATCGGCCTTTTCCTGGTCTCCCCGCGTCTTTCTGCCTGTGACACTGGGGCTCACAGACGTCTCCTTCCATGCCGTCCTTATCAACACAGCTGTCACCGACTGGGGCCTTACTAGGTCCTACCTTGAAACACCCAGCCCCCTGCCCCAAAATCCTATGAACTGTAGCAGAGAATATCTCTAAACGAAGATTCTGTTTTAGTCATCATTTACATTGCTTTCTTTCATGAAGGCCATCCCCACGTACCTACCCTAACCCACAAACCTTTTAACATTGTCTTAAGGTGAAGAGGCCGTAAAATAAATATTTACTGTATTTTTCGGACTATAAGATGCACTTTTTCCCCAAAATCTGGGAGGAAAATAGAGGTGCATCTTATAGTACAAATGTAGCTTACCTGGCTGTTTACATTTACATTGGTGAAATATTATGTTATTTATGTTATTAAATATTTTACAACATTTTTTGCTTCAAAATTTTTTTCCTGTTTTCCTCCTCTAAAACCCAGGTGCTTCTTATGGTCTGGTGTGTCTTATAGTCTGAAAAATATGGTAACTAATAAATTTATCTCTATTTCTCAAAAAAATTGAAAATGGAACTATGGCCCAGTGAGTCTACCTCTAGGTATATATACAAAGAAATTCAAAAGGCTAATCTGAAAGAATATATGCACTCCTATGTTCATTGCAATGTTATTTATAGTAGCTAAGATATGGAAGCAACCCAAGTGCCTATCAATAGGTGAATGGATAAAAAAGATGTGGTAAATATATACAATGGAATACTACTAGGCCATAAAAAGAATGAAATCTGACCATTTGCAGCAACATGGATAGACCTAGAGGATATTATGCTAAGTGAAATAAATCAGACAGAGAAAGACAAATGCCATATATAGAATCTAGAGAGCAAAATAAATGAACAAAATTTTTTTTAAAAAGAAGCAGCTCCAAAAAAAAAAAAAAAGAAGAAGAAGAAGAAGCTCCATGTCACTGAACTGGCTTGAGTCTGGGATTAGGGTGAGAGGACATTTTAATGGGGACACAAGTCCAGTGCCTATCGTCCAGATCTCAGATGTTTCTGATTATATTTATTGCTTTAGTTGGCTGTCTGGCTCTCCATCCTAAGGACCCTGGTCAGATAGCCACCATGGGTCACCACCTTTAGACTGCTGTTCTACACCTACCGACCCCTTCGGTCACTGGTCCCAGGTTGTCTCAGCCACTCTGATGATGTATTGCAAAGGGGCACCTATCACCTTCACCCCCAGCTATCAAGAGACAGACAGTACAGAACTTTACAGAATTACGGTGTTTCTTTCACCAGCGTATTTCTCAATGCTTTGGGTCTGCCTGGGGACAGAGTGGAATGTGGGAGGGTCACACCTGTAATGTGTATTTCAACCTTCCTCTTCTTAAAGCCTTTGAATTATACCAAAAATGTTGTGGCGCCTCAACCTCATCGAGCAGACAAGATCGGGCGTGTTCAGGGTGGTATGGCCGCGGACTCAGCCGCATGGAGTTAAGCCACTGCCCAGTCAGGTTTCAGTCGACTCAACAAGCAACCTGACAGTAAACACTCTAGTTGCTCAGGATAATACAGAGATTTCAATATTTCTGGCCATTGCAACCATATCAATGAATGCAGTTTTTAATATCTTTCTTTGGTTTTCATTTTATTTTTCTTTTTATTTTTTTCAAAAGCTCTGGCAATGGCACCCATATCAATAAATTTTGATCCAACTTGAGGTGCCCTCACCCTTGATAGCAAACGCTGCAACAGTCAAGATTTAGTCAGAAAAATGGAAATCACTTTAGGTATCTTCAGCACCAAGGGATTTAGTACTGGAGAGATCATGTGAAGTGTTCAAAGGACAGAGGACTGAAGTGGGGAGAGAGGAAGAGAGGTACTAAAAACCAGAGATTGGGCACCACAAAATGCCGCCACCATTTGTATTAGTCTGCTTGGGCTGCCATAACAAAGTTATAAACTTGCAGTCATCACGGGGAGTGATCCTGGCAGCTGGACTCCAGGTGATATGCGTGGAAATGGTTAGAAGAGGGATTTGTTGGTGAAGGAAGCTGTATGGCTCCAAGGTGGGTCAGTAGGACTCCTAACACAGAAGCCAGAGTGGCCCTTGATCTGGGCACCTCTTCTCTTCCCTCTCTGCACTCACTCCCACAGTGAGTGATCTCACCCGAGCTCACAGATTTAAACGCCATGCATTTCTGTATACTATACCCAACCCATGTATAGTATCTTCAGATCTGCATATCCCAAACTAGGCTTAATTTCTCTTTTATCTTTTCAAAAATGTTTCTGCTCTGATATTCCCCTATCACAGTGTCAATAAATTGTTCAGGCCAAGAAAAAAAAAATCTCATCATTATCCTTGACCTCTCTCTTTGTCTCACGTGTTACCTCCACTCCATCAGCCATGACATTAGCTCTACCTTCAAAATAGAATGTAAATTGAACCACCGTCACCCTCTCCATCATTACCGCTCTGGCTCTTGCTGCCACCCTATCTCACCTAGATCACTGCTGTTTCCCCCTTCTGGTTTGTTTAAACCTATATTTGAGCCAGTATTGTCTATTCCCTGCCAAGTGACAGAGTCATTCTTTTAACACTTAAGTCAGACCATGCCTGGCATCTGTCCACTTCCTGCTCCTTAATGGACAGAAGGTACTCCATCACTCACCATTCACATCAGGCTAAACCAAACACTCCACAACGGAAGCCTACACCTTCAGGGGCTTTGACAGATGTCCTTGGGCCTTGTATTTGATGTTCAGCCTTTTTAAACTATACTTCTTAGCCTGTCACCTCCCCCTTAGCCCCACATCTCCCTTGCACAAGTTCCTCAACAAAAATCCCTGAAGTGAGTGGGTCATAATCCTTCAAACTTCTCTTCCCACTTTTCCTCCTTCTCCAAGTAGTAATAGAAAGAACATGGGTTTGGGAGTTAGCCAGACAATCTCTCAAAGCCTCATATCTTTCCTTCGTAGATAGCGTGGACTCAATACCTACTTGTCACAGTTTTATGAGATTAAAGGGGATAAAATATACAAAATGCCTGGCTATAGTCAGTTTTCACTAAATGTTTCCTTTTCTACTCCCTTCTCCCAAAATCTGCTTACTTTGGCTTTCTTCATTTTTTATTCTGTTTTATTCTTAGATCAAGAGTCAACTTGGTACACACCCAGCCCCAGGAGACCTGCCAAGATGAAATGGAAATTGAAGGAGGGGGCCAAGTTGTTTGCTGCACTCTCAAACTCGACTTCTAATAACAAGAAGTGCAAGTCGCAGGTTAAAGCCGTGCATCGTGCCACGCGAGACTAAGTTAATTCTTTGGCGGTGCCTAAGTTGAAGAGACCAGGTTTTACTTCCCTACCCGTCCAGCCTGAATTCTCATTTAAGAATGACAAGTTTTTTACTGTTGCCAAAAGTAATAACATCTCAGAAACACCAGGGCTCAGGGAAGAGAATTCAATATGGATCTGATTCAATTTGATAGGATACTTAGATCTCAGTTCCTGCACAGAAACTCTATTTCGTTGATATATGAGTGCATTTGGCTCACATCACATTTTTATTTATGCCATATAGCTTAGTATTGTATATATTATATAAATATATATACAAATAAAATAGGCTGACCTTTTAAAAGAAACCTGTTCTTAAAATGTGTCCCCCATGGCATGAGAGGAAAGGGAGAGCTGTGCATAAACTTTTGTAAGGGAGCAAAGAGCCCTGAAATAATTAGGTTTCTGGAGATGATTTTCTGTAGAAATATATGCTCATAAACACACCCAGCGAACTGCTGGCAGATAAGGCCACACGGCCTGACTTTAGCAGAACCTGATTACACCTGCAAAACGTTCTCAGGGAACTGAAACAGATTAAACGGACCATCCATCAGTCAGTAGCTGTTTCCTTGGTTTGCAGTCTGTTCCCACATGTTATTTACCCCTGATTTAATAATACAATACATTTTTGTTTGGGGTTTTCTTTTGTGTTTTAGATTTTTTAGTAATTTTTTTCTTTTTCAGTTACAGTTGGCAAATAATATTATATTACTTTCAGGTATATGTTTGGTGTTTTCAGAAACATCCTTTTCTGTTTTATTTATAAAGAAGCAGTAGCTCAGGCGCAGCTCTGTGCCCTTGGCATCCCTGTCACATGGAGCTGAGGCTACCAAACCTTGACCCATCCCTTCCTGGAGGCACAGCTCAGGAAGGAGTTGAATCTCCAAGAAAGGAGTGACTGTCCAGCTTCCCAGGGGCCACCCCTGGCCAGATGAAGTCTGTGGTGTAGAGAAGTGACACAGAGCTCCTAGTAAAACTGATGATCTGGAGACATTTGCCCAGCAACAAATCACCCGACTCATACAAATGAGTCCAACCAAGAGAGCAGAAATTAATGAGCGAACTTAGGTGACTTGATCGTTCAGCCCGGGTGAGGTCTAATTGCTGTACAAGCACAAATTAATCAGGCAGTTTATTTGCCATGTTTATAATCAATTACAGCAGGGGCAGAGAGCAGCCACCATAGGTACTAAAAGGAACCTGTCTTCACTTGTAGGGGACTGGACTTCATTTTCCTTTATTTAAAAGGTGAGCTGGAGCAATGTAAAGCCCACGTTCCCTACACTACTGCAATAGTGTGTATTTTTTTTTTGCACGTGTAATGAATAATTCTGCAACATTTTTTTTCAAAGCATGTTTCCAGACAAGTTTACAACGTACCTTATGACAAGATCTGTGCAGGTAATTAAAAAAAAAAAAAGCAAAGCATGACAGGTATACTGTTGAAAAAAAAATAGGTAGTAGTGGGGACTGGGACAAATGGCACAGTTTGGATGGCACAGGCCTTGACTAAAAGGAGTAGCTGCTACTTGGCTCCCAGTTAGTATTGTCATTTGGAAATTCGGGTTTCAAGAGTAGATGAAAATCTGAATTTGTGTTATGTTTCATTTATTGTAAATACTAGTTTAAACAAACAAGATACTTTCGAGGCTCCTTGGTTTGCAGCCTTCGATTCAGCCAATCACTCTGACCCTGCTGAGACCCCTGATGCTGGGGAGCAGGTGAGGTCCCAGATCAGTCACTGACATGGGGACTGCAGGGGGACAAGGTGTGAGAGGAAGATTATGAGCTCAGAGTAGGGCCATCCAGTTTGGGAGAGGAAACCAGGGGCCCGAGGACATTCTCCTGGGGAATACACCAACACTTAGAAGGCAAAAGGAGGAGGAGGAGGAGAGACTGAGGACTGAAAACCCAGGAAGCAGGAGGAAAACCGAGAGGGGAAAATCACAAACACCAAGAGAGAAAAGGGGGTTCCGGTGGTCAGGAGGCTTAATCTTTTACTTGGTGTCTCAGTCGGTTTGGGATTCTGTAACAAAAATACTGTGGTCTGGGTGGCTTAAACAACAGCAATGTATTTCTCACACTTGGGGAGACCGGGGAGTCCAAGGTCAAGGTACCGGTCAGTTCACTTCCTGTCAAGAACCCTCTTCTTAGTTAAGAATTATAAAGGTAAACACCCTTTTCTTATTCCTGAGTTTTAGCTATTAACTATTAAATATAATGCTTGCTGTATTATTTAAAAAACATTATTTGTTAAGAGAGAAGTTTCTTTTATTCTCAGTTAAGAGGGGTTTTTTTCTCATGAATGAGGATTGACGTTTCTCAAATGCTTTTTAAGCACCTGTTCAAATCATTGTATAGCATTTCCTTTAATATGTTAATGTGAAGAATTATACTAACAGATTTTCTGAATGCTGAACCACCCTAGCATTTCTGGAATAATCCCTCTTATTGTGATGTATGTTATTTATAATATGTTATGCAAACAATTTATTTGAGATGTTTGTATCTATCCTTACTAATTGACTATAATTTTGATGCCAAGGTTGTGCTGGTCTCGTTAAATGAGCTCTGTAGCTTTCCATTTTAAAGCATGTTCATGAGATAGGAATCATCTGTCCCTTGAAGGTTCAGTTAAACCTACCTGTAATAAATCTTCCCTTATCAGGGTGGGACAATTTTTAACTAGCAATTTATTTTAATAATGGTCATTACCAGTGTATAGACTGGTTATTACAATCAATGTACTTTTTTAATTGCTCTGAGTCTCAGTTTTATCATCTGCACCCACTCCTGAAGTTTATTGTTATT
Source organism: Micronycteris hirsuta (assembly GCA_004026765.1). Classification (NCBI taxonomy): domain Eukaryota; kingdom Metazoa; phylum Chordata; class Mammalia; order Chiroptera; family Phyllostomidae; genus Micronycteris; species Micronycteris hirsuta. The sequence continues at coordinate 29,739 of PVJI01015006.1, read as the reverse complement.
TATTTATTCAATATTCTTTCCTCTTGAGACAATTTGATTTATTATACTTTTAGAAAAAATTGGTTTTCACACTTATTGGCATATAGATTTTTGTTATTTGTCATATTGCTTTCCATCTGTAATTATGTCTCTTTTTTGTCAAAAAATTGCATCTTTTGCTTACCCACAATTGCTCTTGCCTAAGGTTTGTCTAGTTTTTCTCTCCAAAAAAACTACTTTTTAGTATGTTGAGCCTATCTAAATTGTTTTTATTTTCATAATTCACTACTTTCTTCCTTTATTATTTCCTTACTTCTATGTCCACACAAGGACTTGTACACAAATATTAGCAGTAGCTTTATTTGTAGAGCCAGAATCTGGAAACAATCCAAATGTCCATCATCAAGCGAGTGAATGACAATATTCATATATGCAACTCATTCATTCAATGGAATGCTACTCAGTACAAAAAAAGTATTGATACACACAGCAATAACTCAAAAACATCAGCTACACCTCATAAACATCATGCTGAGTGAAAAAAAATACACACTTTATAATTCTATTCATATGGAATCTTGGAAAAGACCAACTAATCAATAGCGACAAAAATACCTCAGTGACTGTCCAATGTTGAAATGAGGGTGAGTTCATTATTGACTGGAAAAGGGCACAATTTCCACATGATGGAAATACTACACACTACAATACATACTGAAGTCTGTCTGGGAAAAGTCCAGCCATTTTTAATATAACAAGAGCAGTTTGCACAGCACTGATATGACTTAGTAGTCAAAGAGAGTGGTCTGAATGTGCACGTGTGAACACTGATGACTTCACCGTACTAGTCAGTGGGGAAGGTAGACTCCGATGAGGGAGCATATGTACTGTGTGGCCGTCGCATTCAAAACAACTGAGCAAGTGGAGCAACAAAGCCACATCTAATTTTGTGTTAAGCTTGAACTTCCCTCTGTGGAAACTATTCAAATGATTCAGAAGGCTACAGCTACGGGCAACCAGTGATTGGCAGCTTCATCACGACAACGCACCTGCTCATGTATCACGTCTCGTGCAGAGTTTTTTGGTGAAACATCAAATCACCCAGGTGACTCATGCCCACTACAGCCCACGTTTGATGCCCTGTGACTTCTAGCTTTTCCCAAAACTAAAATCACCTTTGAAAGGGAAGAGATTTCAGACCATCTATGAGGTTCAGGAAAATATGATGGAGCAGCTGATGGTGACTGGGAGAACTGTGTGAGGTCCCAAGGTACTTACTTTGAAGGGGACTGAGATGTCATTGTCCTACGTACAATGTATCTTGTATCTTGTATTTTCTTCAGTAGAAGTCTCTATATTTCATATCATGTGGCTGGATACCTTCTGGACAGATCTTGTATACTCTATATGTGTTTTGGCGGTTTTATAGTTACATAAATGCATAAATTTTTAAAATTCATCAAATTGTAATTAAAATTTCACTGTGCATAAATTGCACCTTCATAAGCTTATTATTTTAAAATACTACAAGAGAGACTTCCTGCCAAGATAGAGGTGTAGGTAGATACACTTTGCTTCCACACACAACCAAAAGAAGGACAACAACAAATTTTAAAACAAAAAATAACCAGAACTGCCAGAAAATCAAACTGTATGAAAGTCAGACAACCAAGGAGGTAAAGAAACATTCATCCAGACCTGTAGGAGGGGTGGAAACAGGCAGCCAGGATGGAGAGGACTCACAGCAAGGCAGTGTCTGGAGGACTGGGTGGTCCCACATTCACATGCAGATAAATCGGTAGGAACAACTGGGGAGCGAGACAGACTGCGCAACCCAGGGTTCCAGCACAGGGAAATGAAGACTCAAAACCTCTAACTAAAAACATCTGTGGGGGTTGCAGTGGTGGGAGAAAGTCCCAGCCTCACAGGAGAGTTTGTTGTAGAGACCCACGGGGTCCTAGAATGTACAAAAACCCACCCACCTGGGGAATCAGCACCAGAGGGGCCCAATTTGCTTGTGGGTCCCCACAGCAGAAGAAGTGACTGAAAGCCAGCTGAGAGCCAAGCAAGCAGCATTGTTCCCTCTTGGACCCCTCCCCCACATACAGCGTCACAACACAGAGACGTGGGTTGCCCTGCCCTGGTGAATACCTAAGTCTCTGCCCCTTATTACGTAACAGGTGCACCAAGACAAAAATTATGACCCTTCCCTGGCTGGTGCAGCTCAGTGGATTAAGCGTGGGCTGCAAACCAAAGGGTCACTAGTTCGATTCCCAGTCAGGAAACATGCCTAGGCTGCAGGGTCCCCAGTGGGTGCCATGTGAGAGGCAACAACACATTGATGTTTCTCTCCCTCTCTTTCTCCCTCCCTCCCCCTCTCTCTAAAAAAAAATAATAATTAAGAAAAGCTACTCTTTATTTAAAATCTTTATATATATATATGGCCCTAATGAAAGGTTAGATCAAAGCTCCAGAAAAAATACAACTAAGTGATTGAAAGATAGCCAACCTATCGGATGCGCAATTCAAAACACTGGTAATCAGGATACTTGCAGAAAGAGTTGAGTATGGTCACAAAATAGAGGAAGAAGTGAAGGCTATGAAAAGTAACTTAAAGAAAAATAGACAGGGAATCAACATGAAGGGAAGGAAATTGGGACTCAAATCAATGATTTAGAACAAAAGGAATAAATAAACATTCAACTGGAACAGAATGAAAAAACAAGAATTCGAAAAAATGAGGACAGGCTTAGGAACCTCTGGGACAACTTTAAACATTCCAATATCTGGATCATAGGGGTGCCAGAAGGAGAAGAAGATGAGCAAGAAATTGAAAACTTATTTGAAAACATAATGAAGGAGAACTTCCCTAATCTGGCAAAGGAAATAGACTTCCAGGAAGTCCAGAAAGCTCAGAGAGTCCCAAAAAAGTTGGACCCAAGGAAGCACACACCAACACACATCAAAATTACATTACCCAAGATTAAAGATAAGGAGAGACTCTTAAAAGCAGCAAGAGAAAAGGAGGCACTTACCTACAAAGGAGTTCCCATAAGACTGTCAGCTGATTTCTCAAAAGAAACCTTGCAGGCAAGAAGGGACTGGAAAAAAGTTTTTGAAGTCATGAAAGGCAAGGACCTACATCCAAGATTACTCTATCCAGCAAAGCTTTCATTTAGAATGGAAGGGCAGATAAAGTGCTTCCCAGATAAGGTCAAGTTCAAGGAGTTCATCATCACGAAGCCCTTATTACATGAAATGTTAAAGGGACTTATGTAAGAAAAAGAAGAAGATAAAAAATATGAATGGTTAAATGACAACAAATTCACAACTATCAACAATGGAACCTAAAAAAACAAAAACAAAAACTAACTAAGCAAACAACTAGAACAGGAACAGATTCACAGAAACAGAGATTACATGGAGGGTTATCAGTGGGGAGGGGGTGGAGGGGAAATGGGGGAAACGGTAGAGGGAATAAGAAGCATAAATGGTAGGTACAAAATAGACAGGGGGAGGTGAAGAATAGTATGGGAAATGGAGAAGCCAAAGAACTTATATGTACAATCCATGGACATGAACTAAGGTGGGGGAATGCCTGTGGGAGTGGAGGTACAGGGGCAGAGGGGAATAAAGGAGGGAAAAAATGGGACAACTGTAATAGCATAATAAATAAAACATGTAAAAAAAGTTTTTTGAATACTACAAGACACCACTTCTAAGCCATTGGTATCGTTAATATATATCACAAAGACTGACAGTACAAATTTTGTGAGGATGTGAAACAATTAAAACTCTCATGTGTTGTTATATGAGTGTAAAATGATAACTTCACTTCGGACAACTCTTTGGCAGTTTCTAATAATGATAAACATGTAGCTACCCTATTATCTAGAAATTCCATGCATATAACTAAGAGAAATGCAGACATATGTCCACAAAAACTCTTTTCCAAAAATGTCTGTAGCAGCTTTCTTCATAATACCAAAATGAAAACAACCCAAATGTCCATCACCAAGTGAAAAAAGATAAATAAATTATGGTATATTCATAGCATGAAATACTACTCACTTAAAAAAATAACACATGACTGATGCATGCAAGGTCATGGATGAATCTGTACATATGTCTATGTCATGTGTGGATCTGTGTCAGCAGGTGCAACTGCTGGGCCACATTGCAACAGCTAGAACACTAGCGCTCTATTTCCACCAATGTCTCTTAAGTTTTAGTCTCCGTTGTCTGTGAGTTGTTTGTGGAGGGATTGTGAAATCATTCTGGTATTTCCTCTGGTTGAAAATACACTGCTCTGTCCCCTGACCAGCTGGGAAGCTTTGAAGACCACGGTAACAGTCACTTATCTATTGACTGAGATGGCCTCTTAGCCAGACCTTATCGGGGAAAATCCCTGCCTCCTTTCGTGGATGAACTGTTCCTTGATTTCACTTCTCTTCACTTCCCTCACCTGGGAGGCGGAGAACAGGGAGTGGCCTAGAGCGAAGGAATCAAAAGGCCTCTCCACCTGTTTTTGGTGTCAACAGCCTTAGCCCAGTGTGAAGGCAACTGGCCAGCTAGCTCTGCAAGTATTTAATGCGGAAAAAATGCAATAATGCGTGTTTTTGCTTGATATTTTTCCTCTGCGTAGCTCCCTGGGGAGCCCAGCGACTAATCTTACAGGACTCTGGGAGGTTACACAAGGTCAGCTCAGTTGCATAAACAGCTGACAGAGGAATTCTCACTTTCATAACAATACAGGCACCACGAGGACAAAAACGGAATGACAAGCATCAAATAGCAATCCAACCTTCCCCAAGCACTTTCTTCTCTTTCAGGAGACATCAGCTTGGGCAGCCTGTTGCCCATTCAAAAAGATCAACTAATTAGCAAACCAGTCACTTATTAGTAAATTGGATCGTCGAAAGAAAGATTCAGAGAATCAATGAACTGTCCTATGGAGTAGATTTGCCTTGCACAAAATATGGGCTGTTTCTTTTCTTCCCCACCCCACCCCCTGCCCCCATGGGCTCTGTTTCTAGTAGGAAAGACCAACTTCATAGAAAGAAGCCCGAGGGAAATCACCACAGATTTCCCTTTATTAGAACTCTTGGGTCCAGAGCCCTTTGCTCTCTGTCTAAACTTCAGATGTTTGATTGCTGGAGAAAACCTGCAGTAAGCTACAAAGAGCCCTTTAATCAGTATTCACTCCCGCGTTCGACATTCCTTTTTTTTTCCCTTTATGGTTATAACATTCTAAGCAGATAAGGCAGCAAGTTACTCAGTACAGAGATAAACCGGAGGGGCTGGAGGCCTGGCATAGTTTTAGACTCTCCGTAAAGGGTAAGAAACGACTGATAGCTTGTAGAAGAGAGGCACGGGCCGCGAGAATACAAGCAAACCCCCCACCCACTGTTCTGTCGTGTGTAGCCTTGATCAGATACCTCAGAAGAAAAAGCTCTGCCGTGTACATCTGTGGCAGGCGGATGAGACCCAGTCTGCCGTAGATGTGAGACCCGCACATGGAGAGTTGAGGAGTGTTTGCAGGAAAAAGGCTCATGAACTTGCATATCCTGGGGGGAATTCCTTCCAAACTTTGTCTTGTGTTGACACCTAGAATTTAGAGTTGAGTTCAAAGCTGATGAGCATAGGTTTAGCTTGAAACCAAGTGAGCCTGAGATTATGGGTTTGTGGGTAAGAGAAAGAGAAGAGCATAGAGTCAAGGGAGCAGAGGGGAGTTGAGGGAATTGTGAAGCAACCTATCAAATCAACAGCGGTTACTGAGCCCTGTGTGCCCACTCAATGCTTTGTGCTAAAATGATACAAGGGTGAGACGCGGGCTCTGGGCCACAGAGGGTACAAGACATAAACCCATAAAATAATCAAGAAACCGCGTACATATGCTGGGCCCCATTGTGTAGGACCACTGGGAATTGCATGAACACCAAAGCAGCAAAGGGAGAAAATCTGGCCTCCCTTCAGGGGTCAGGAGTGCTTGTGAGACGGAAGTGAGACTTGATGAGGATGCCAAAGAAGAGTTTGGTTTCCCTAAAAAAATAAATGGGGAAAGTAAAGTAGAGAAAGAGAGGAGATGGGTGTTCATATTGATAAGAACTAAGCCATAAAAGGTCTCATAAGTTGATGAGTTTGTTTGATTTCATGCTTTAGGAAATACAATGCTGTATTAGTAAATCTGTCAGTTCAGGGGACTGGAGTGAGGAAAAGGAGGTGAATGCGGTTCTTGAAAAATTGAAGGGGACACCAAAAACTCAATAATCAAGATAAATAATACTCTAATGCAGCACTTAAAAGACAAATTAATGTAAAAAATCTATGATGAACAAAATATCAAGTTTCTAAATAGAGACAGGATCAGTGGCAGCGATCCTTTCTACACATCTAGACAGTGACCACCAGAGGGCACTCCAAGCACTGCTCAGTCTCTCACCCCTGCTTTCACTTCTTCAAGGTACACTGTGCATTGTGACAGCGAGTCCACTAGACAAACTAATCCCTGCCAAGAGATACAGTCATACGCTGGTAATTGCTGGCTTTAGAACTCGTCAAACCCTGTACTCGTGGCATTTTGACGAGAAAAAAAAAGATGTTTCAGCACTTGGCGCTTGCTCCGGACTTGTCAGACTTGCTGCAAGTTGTGTGAGTCATGACACCGCCCCGGCGAGAGAAAATGCTTCATCACTTGGTACTCGTGGGTTTCGGGTCACTTGGGGCTTTAACCCAACTAGAGCAGATAGACATACAGAAGTAGAACTGCCAGGTTATATGGTAAGCCTGTGTTCAACATTTTCAGGAACTGCCAAACTGTTTTCCAAAGATGCTGCACCATTTTTTATTCCCACCAGTGATGTACGAGGGTTCTGATTTCTGCACATCCTTATTAACCCTTGTCACTGTCTGTGTGATTATGGCCGTTCTGGTAGGTGCAAAGTGGTATCTCATTGAGGTTTTGCTTTTCCTTTCTCTAACAATTAATGATATTGAGCATCTTTTTTATGTAGTTTTTAAAGATTTTATTTATTTATTTTTAGAGGGGAGAAGGAAGGGAGAGGGGGAGAGAAACATTGATGTGTGGTTGCCTCTCACATGCCCTCAACTGGGGACCTGACCCACAGTCCAGGCATGTGCCCTGACTAGGAATCGAACCAGTGACCCTTTGGTTTGCAGGCCAACACTCAACCCACTGAGCCACACCAGCCAGGGCTTTTTATGTTGTTATTGGACATTTGTGTATATTATTTGAAGAAATGTTTTCAAATCTTTTGTCTATTTTTAATTGGGTTGTTTATCCATTATTGAGTTATAAGAGTTCTTTGTAAATTCTGTATATAAATTCCTTATCAGATACATGATTGGTAAATATTTTTTCACATTTTCATTTTTACTTTTCTTCATGGTGTCCTTTGAAGTACAAAGTTTTCTATTTTAATAAAGACTAAATTGCCAATCGTTCTTTTATTGCTTGTGCTTACGGTGTTGTATCTTAAGAAATCATTGCCTAACACAACATCACAAAGATTTATTTCTATGTTTGCTTCTACAGGTTTTACAATTTTAGTTCTTACATTTAGCTTTATGATTCACTGAGCTAATTTTCGTATATTGTGTGAGTAGGGACTCACACCCATTCTCCTGCATGTGACTAGCCAATTATCTCCATACAGGTTTGCTTAATGAATGAAAGTTTGATATGACTTGTCTTCAGAGATCACCAGGCATCTAGGTTTCTCCTACTGTCTTATGGGCTAAAAAATAAAGAATCTATTAAACTGTCACTGGACACAACAAATCTTCTTTGACCTATCATATTTCTAAGGCTCTCCAAATGGAGAAGAGAGCACACTAGAACTGGTGAGAAAGTGTAATGGCATTTTAGCCACGTTATGCTCTGCTAATAATTCTGCTAGCAGGCCAGTGGGGGATGGGAGGGTCAGGGTATTCCTAGCACCTGTAAATTTGGGAAAACAAATGCTTCATTGCAAGGAGAGTAGGCATCAGCTGAATTGAGAAGACCAGATAAGGATTACACAGGATCTGCAAAATCCAAAGGACTACTATATAAAAGGCTTCAGGGTTTGCTTCCAACTTTTAAATTTTTCCCAAATTTTCAATTTCCTATATTGAGAGTTTTGTGCATCTTGATTGAAAACGCATTTCTAGTTTATAATGGTCATAATAAGGGTCCAGTTAATGTGACTGCCTCTCGGAACCCTTCCCGGACTCCTCCACAGACCTCTGCCCTCAGAATTCCAGCTTTCCTGGCTTTCTCAAATCCTCCATTCTGTCTTTTCAACTCAGGGAGGTCAGCGGCTCTGTTGGCATTTCCCTTCCCTATGCTGTGTCTTGGAAACTTTCTCTGGTCAATACATTGAGGAAATCCTGGGCTCATGTCTTTATTTCCCTTTGCTCAGAAAACTGTCACACACTGTCTATTGTTCCACATACGAACGTCGTTTCTCTGGTGTGTCCGGCGTCTCAGCTGTAAGCGTGGTCCTGATCACCACATCATGGCCAGCTGGGGACATCCCGAGTCACACATTTTGATACGTCGTGTTTTTTATTTTCATTCTACTCCAAATATTTTCTGATTTATCTTGTGACTTCTTTGACATACTGGTTCTTGGAAAGTGTATGGATAATATCTACAGACAGGAGTATTAATGTTTCATACAGTTACAAATTTGTTTCTCTCTAGTTATCTAAGTTTTTGCCTAATATGTTTTGAAGCTCTGTGATTGGTGCACACAAACTTAGGTTTGTCTCCTTGAGAACTGGCTTTTCCATCGTGATGTCATTAGTGTCTCTCTGTATCACGTACAGTCCTTACTCTAAAACCTACTTTGTCAGATTTTTAACTAATGTTTTCATAATATATATTTTTCCACCCACTTACCTTTAACCTGAGTGTTTGTGTCTATAGCACGTTTCTTGTATATAGCATAAAGTTGGATCTTGCTTTTTTATCAAGTCTGAAAATGTCTGCCTTTTCATTGCAATGCGTATACCATTTACATTTCAAGTAATTACTGATATAATTGGATTTACATTTACCATATTACTATTTTCTATTTTTCCCATCCTTTTTATGTTCATTTCTTCTGCTTTCCCTGCATTATTTGCAGATTCAGTAGTTTTTTATAATTCTTCTTTTCCGCTATTAGTTTATTATTTATATCTTTTTTAAGTTGTTGCTCTAGAATTTATACAATATGCATCTTAACATATTTTCACATTGAGTTTACATATCTATATATAGCATAAGAATCTTACTTTAATGAATTAAGTAAATGAATTAATGTGTTAATGCACTAATGAATTAATTAACGAAATTCAATTGATCTCGTAGTTTTGCTTTCTAGTCAATGCTAAAGGAAAATGCATCTCTCTCTATAAGGAAGGGTCCTTTTGTCTGGAGCCTCTGAGTAAAGGAGAACAAAGGCTGTGCAAAGGGAAACCCTGATGGATGCTTATCCTCTGGATGCTCTCATCTCCCCGTTGGCCTTCCCAAACCTGGACATGGTACACACTTCTCAGAACAATTCTTGAACTTTTTCTCACATGTGTTACTGCTGCAGAGATTTAAAACCATCTTTATGAGGTGAGAGGACATAAATAAAATTAAATTATTTATTCTGAGGCACAGCCATCTGGCTTGTGTTTGAAGAAACTCAGCTCTTTCCCTTATGAAAAAGGAGCTCAAAGAAGAGCTTACTCTCTCTCCCTGAGGGACTTCTTTCCTTACACAGCCTGCAATGTGGGAAAGGGAGGAAGCGCACTGTGTCAGGGAGGAGCCCGTCTCCCAAGGCCCTCTGCCTCACCTCACTGTCGACCCCACCCACCTCACTCCGCCCGCGCCCACGGAAGTCCCCTCTTCTTCCACTTTCTCCCTCCGTTCTCTGCCTCCTCCCAGCATGCCCGCCAGGTGGGAGAGGACATTGGGTATCCTTCACCTAGACTCTGACTACACTGAGCAAAGCCAAACCTTGAACTCAAGAAGATTGGAACAAAAGGAATTAACCGAGTACTACATATTTTAACCTTCCCCAACAATATATTTCATTCATCCAAATCCCAAGCTATAATAGGCGGGGAGGAATTAAGTCACAGCTCAGTGAACTTACAGAGAGAAGAAAATCTCTCTTATGTATTAAATGCACTCGATGGCTATTAAAGCGTCCGAGCACCCACATTACCACCTGGCACCATGCCTCTCCTTTTATCATGGGGTCGTGCGGAGCCTGTAAAACAATCAACAGCTTTCTCTAGAAGGTTTTGCTTTACATTTGGTTTTACCCTGCTTATTTGCCATGCCTGGATCTCAGCTCACAGCCTGTAAAGAATTAAAAGTCCAGGCAAGGAAGCGACTCTTTTTTTATTTGATTTATTGAGGTGACATTGGTTAATAAAATTATATAGGTTTCAAGTGAAAAGTTCTATGATACATACTGTGTGCTCACCACCCCAAGTCGAGGCTCCTTCCATCAGCATTTATCCCCGCTCTACCCTCTTCTACCTCCCCCACCCCCTTTCCCTCTGGTCATCACCACACTCTTTGTGTCTATGAGGGGTTTTTTCTCCCTTTGCTTGACCCTGCCCCTTCGTGAGTCCATTCCTCCGCGTGCCAGGAGCTTTCTCCCTTGCTTCTTAGTGAGATGACCTTAAGTTACCACACAAAGTTGGGATGGCTAGGGCAGTAAAATCATAGGTTCAAACCACTTCAGTCTCTGTTCAATTGCAACTTGCTCGTTCAGGGTCGTCTCTCCTTCAGAATACAGTGGAGCTCACGTTGCTTGTTACATTGGGGATAAGAGAGAGATGGCGTAAAACCTTTGCCAAACTGAGCACAAGTGTCATCTTGACCACACTGCGATCTCGACCACCCCTTCGCTTCCTCCTGCAGGTTTCTCAAGGAGACAGGACCATCAGTGCACACCTGAACCGTGACACGGCAAGTCCCCTCTGGCTGTCCCTCTCCTGCGCGAGCTCTTCAGAACCTAAATGACAGCCCCCAAAGGGCAAGAATTCTGCCTAATTCAACAATATCCTCCCACCCCTTATCACAAGTACTCAGTAAATGATTGTTGAGTGAATAAATGTGCTCAGGCCTTAAATTCACACCCATCTGTGTAAGCTCTGCTGGGTCTGTCTTCCAAAAGCCTGCTGTTCCTGAAGAAGAAAAGGCTCCTGGTCCTTACACGTCCATGATAAGATGGCTGCTCTGACCAGCTAGGGGACCCGGTGGGGAGTGGCATTTTAACACCCTGGCTCTCAGAGCCTCCCTCTATAATATGAAGGGGTGGGACTAGCTGACATCTAAAGGGTGCTTCAGATCTTTAAATTCTGGAAAACACACAAAACCCCACAACATCTCCAACAAAGTCAGCAGGAAAACATTCCCTCCATGAAAGTCTCAGCAAGAGCAAGACAAAGCATCTTGTTACTTAATAAGACATGTGTATTATTTTAACCAAGGACCATTCCACAGAAACCTAAATTAACCACATTGTTGTTGCACTCTATTTTTAAGAGAAATAGGAGATATATTTAGGGATGAGCACACATTCAGACTTTGTATTCAGTCTGTGTACATATTCTAACCCTAAGCAAAGAAAAACAGGATTGAAAACAATGGCTTTCGGGCACTAAGAATACCTCGGTTATTAAGGGAAGATTTAAGATCACATAGAGTTCATTCTACACTATATTTAAATGTATTTAATTTATCTTTTAAGTTTTTTAAAATATTTTATTTATTTATTTTTAGAGAGAGAGGAAGGGAGGGAGAAAGAGAGGGAGAGAAACATCAATGTGTGGTTGCCTCTCATCCGCTCCTAACTGGGACCTGGATGGCAACCCAGGCATGTGCCCTAACTGGGAATTGAACTGGTGACCCTTTGGTTCACAGGCCAGCACTCAATCCACTGAGCCACACCAGCCAGGGCCATTCCTTAAAGGCTTGTGATAACATTAACTCAAAATGACAATAGGTTTTTAAAAAAAATTCTAAATATGTAAGTTACCTTATCAAATCAGGATTGGCCAAAATAAAATTCTAGAGAGCACCTTTTAGTGGCAAAAAAAAAAAAATGCAATTGCTAAATAGTTTTTTAGTCTTGAGATTACAAGTACTGAGCAAATAATAGTGCCATTGAGGACCTAATGCATTGCAAGAGCTGGCATGGATGTTTTCTATGGTTATAAGATAGTATCATGGAGAGACTTCCAGCCAAGATGGCGATGTAGGCAAACATGGCTCACCTCTTTGCACAACAACAACTAAATTACAACTAAAATATAGAACAGCCATCACTCAGAACCGACAGAATTTGAGTTGAATGGAAGTCTGACAACTATGGAATTAAACAAACCACATCCATTCAGACTGGTAGGAGGGGCACAGATGTGGAGTGGGCTCATCCCACATCCACATGTGGTGGATAAAATTTCAGGACAGATGTCTCAGGAGCAAGGAGTCCCAGCCCCACACCAGGCCCCCTAGTCCAGGGCTCCAGCGCCAGGAAGATGAGTCTCCACAACTCCTGGCTGCCAAACCAGCAGGGATTGAATCAGTGGAAGAAAATTCTGGAGCCCCAAGGAGTTCCTCTTAAAGAACCCACACACAGACTTACCTACTCAGACTCACTTCCTCTGGGCTCCAGAGACAGGGTGGCAGCTTAAAAGGCACCAGTGGTGTACAGGGAGAGACTGAACTGTCTGGCATCAAGGTGAGCAGAGGCCTTCATCTCTTTTCTGGGCCCTCTTCCCACAGAACTGGCAGACTGGTGCTGTATCTAAGATTCCATCAACCTGGCTAACACTGACCTACCTTAGAGATTCCTGGAGACTCCAGCCCACCCAACTTACAGGCCCAACCAAGCTGCTTTTCCCTTTGAATGGTTTTGGCTTATGCTTTACAACTTCCTAAATCCTCTCAAACTAGCAGCAGCTGGCCTCAGTGAGCCCAAGGCCCAGAACTAGCAGCCTAGATTCACAGCTTGGCTTTGCCTAGAAATCTCCAAACCCAGCACAAGTAGGAGCCATCTTAGATTGCTTTATAACTCAGGCAGGGTGGCCCCAAGCAAAACACAGGTGGGGGCTGATCTTGACCTGCACCACCTGGGAAACCCCAGGGGCCAGCACATCCAGTGGACTGCTACAGACCACATAGAAGCACCTCTACCCTGCCCCTGCACAGCTGATCTTCCACAGTGGGGTGGAGGTTAGTGGTATGTGGTCACAGACAATCCTTGCAACTAACTGGCCTGGGTAAATCCCTCCCATTGATCTGCCAACAACCACCAAGGCTCAACTACAAGAGGAGGGTATACTCAGCCCACACAGAGGGTACACCTTGAGTACCCAGCTTGGGTGATAGGGGAGACTGTGCCACTGGACCCTACAGGACACCTACTATATGAGGCCACATTACCAAGACAGGAATCAAAGCAACTCTACATAATACATAGAAACAAACACAAGGAGGCTGCCAAAATGAGGAGACAAAGAAACATGGCCCAAATGAAAGAACAAATCAAAACTCCCGAAAAAGAGCTAAATGAAATGGACATAAGCAATCTATCAGATGGAGAATTCAAAACACTGTTTATAAGGTTGTTCAAGGAACTTAGTGAGGACCTTAACAGCATTAAAAAAACCCAATCAGATACAAAGGATACACTAATTGAAATAAAGTACAATTTACAGGGAAACAACAGTACAGTGGATGAAGCCGAGAATTAAATCAATGATTTGGAACATAAGAACAAACAACCAATCAGAACAACAAGCAGAAAAGAGAATCCAAAAAAACAAGGAGAGTGTGAGCAGCCTGTGGGACAGACAATTTTAAGCAATCCAACATTTGCTTCATAGGAGTGCCAGAAGGAGAGAAGAACAAGCAAGAATTTGGAGCTCTATTTGAAAAAGACAATGAAAGAAATCTTCCCTAATCTGTTGAAGGAAATAGACACACAAGTCCAGGAAGCACAGAGAGTCCCAAACAAGATGGATGCAAAGAGGCCCACTCCGAGACACATCATAATTACAATGCCAAAAGTTAAAGAGAAAGAGATGGGAGGGTGGGTGTGGGAGGAGGGGTGAGGGGATTAAGAGGTACAAACAGGTAGTTACAGAATAGCCATGGGGATGTAAAATACAATACAGGGAATGGAGTAGCCAAAGAACTTAAACGCATGACCTGCGGACACGAACAAGAGTGGGGAATTGCCAGAAGGGATGGGGGATGCTGGGTGAAGGGGGGCTAAGGGAGAGAAATCAGGACAACTGTAATAGCATAATCAATAAAATATAATTAAAAAACAAGATAGTGTCATGGAGGGAACTGGAAGTCTCATGTCACAGAGCTCCAGCTACACTCTACGATTCATTTCTAGAAGTGTGTCTCCCCTGTCCCCGTGCACTCCTGAACACGAAGGGCGGTGTCTAACCTTAGCACATTTCCCTGCACCTTTATGGCACCTGCTTCTAATTCTCAACTGTGGTGGAGAAGCTCTGTAAGTCATTCTTCTTTTTTAGTTTCAGATCAAAGCCCTTCATTTCAAGTTGGCAAAATGAAAAAAGAAACGACCCTAAAAATCTTGAAAAAGGGGAAAATAAACACAGCTCAATACCTTATAAAAATCTTCATGAGTCCAGGAGTATTTTAATTCAAACAAAGTTACTTAACATCCATGATTCAGGAGGCATTGAATGAATAGCAAAAACACTATTTACATGGTAATGATTTGTACTTTTTGGTAATCTAACATCCTCCTCAGATTTTTCAAGAGCCCTACGTGTCTTACACAGGTGATGTCTGTATTTAGAACAGTGTCTGACAACACAGGTGCTCATTCCTCCAAAGAGCTTGCTCAGTATTACCAATGCTCGCTATAGACCTACGTCTGAGGAGACGCGAGCCTTCATACATTCCGATGACAAGTTTTCAGCCCCTTCCTCCCAGATCCCAATGTCTCAGCACCCATGCTAGGGTGACCCCTCCACAGAGGTTGCAAATTCTAGTGCGAACTAGCTGATCAGTCCCAGGTCTTAGCAGGTTCCGTGAGCAGATCCTCCAAAAATTTTTAAGGAAAGTAGAATGCAGAAACTACCACAGTTTTCAGTTTTGGAAACACTAAATGTAAAAAAAAAATAATAATAATAATAATAATAAATCAAACTATGTGCGAATCACTGTCTGAGTCCCCAAAAGCCAGTTTCCTGCCCAGATTCCTCCCTCGACTTGCAGCTCCAGCTTCTGTTCTGGGGTCCTTTGAGGACTGGTGTTCAAGATATACCTTCTTGATGAGATCCTGGGAACTGTGGTGAAGAAATCCAAGAGGAAAGTCACTGGGTCCTTCTGCCTCAGTCACTGTAGGTGCATCACAGGGTGAACAGCATCTGATCTTACTCAGTCAGCTCCTTACTTGACACTCACTCATTATGTGGATATTTCCACTGGTTTCCAAAGATAGGAGAGTTTGCAGTAGCTCCTCTAAAACATTTCTTTACTCTCTCAGTAGCCATCCACTGTCGTGTCCTCTTTGCAATCATTAAAACCTTCAGCGAAACCCACACCAGTTCTCGGGGCTTGGCTCTGATATCTCTAACCGGGGTTCTGAAACCTCAAAGCAGACAGAGCACTAAGCCAAGGCACACGTTTGAAATGGGTCAATGGGCGGTTGCATTTTCAGCAATTGGAAGAGAGGGCTCCTCTGGTAAAAGTCCACTAGTAGTTCATATCTTTCATGATGAACTAAGAAAAAGAAAGAGGTGACCAAATTTTCATTGGGCAGAAGACTTGCTTTGGGGCCGTGCAGAGTTTAAATCTGTGCTAATGTGTATGGGTATAGAATATGTATCTCTAATTACCTCTGTAGACATTTCCCTCCACCCAAAACTTTCTTGCCTACAGCGCCCCATCACATCGAGACAGAGCAGGGATAAAGCCTCATGTACTTGGATCACACAAAGAATGGTAGTTAGGGAAGCCGTGCCCTTTCTAGGAGGAGGAGCTAAGGGCCTTGTTGAAGCTTGCACAGGAGAGCAGGATGGAGACCTCTGGGAGGGCGAGAGGACACGGGAAGTGGGCACCGCACGGACAACTCTCCAGGCCAGCTGGAGGACCACGGGAGGCCTACTCTTACACATATCACATATATATATATGAACGATTATATCATATATCTGTGAGCTTTAAAGGTTATAGGTTAAGCAGCTTGGTGATTTTCAATAGCATTGTGGGCTCTTTGTTTCTTTTTTTATTTGGTTTCTTTAAAAGATAAATGGAATGAGGGCTTTCCGAAATTTGGGGTAGTCCTTAAAGCTCTTGAGGTAGAACCTAAAAGATAAGAAACAAATAGTTATAAATACAAACAATGTTTGAGTTTTTCTAGGTCTTAAATCCTTCTTGTTAAGTCAACCTACACTTATTCAGGGCCCGACTCTTCCTGGTGGCCATTTGTCCATCCTCTTCCTCCCTCCTGCATCCTACTCTTATCAATGTTAGAGCTTCATGTGTTGGAAAATAGAAATAACGAGAGGGTAGCACGGATGGTTGAACAAGATGATGAGTGTGCAACCACTGAATTGTATGCTGAAAATGGTCAGTTTTGTCCAGTGTGTTTTACCACAATGAAAGAAAAGGTAATAGCCAGAAAGAAGTACTCCACGAATTCAGCTGAGAAATGTCGGAAACCAGAGACCCCAAAGGCTATGGACAAGGTTAACCCTAGAAAAACATTCCCAGGGAATTATCCCTTCATAAGGCCTGGGATGTCAAGAAAATGTTACCTTGCGTTATGGGTTGAATCGTGTTCCCACAAAATATATGCTGAAGTCCTAACCCCTAGTACATGAGACTGTGACCTTATTTTGGAAATAGGGCCACTGCAGACACAACTTACTAAGTTAACATGTGGTCATCATGGAGCGGGGCGGGCCCTGAACCCAAATGACTAGTGTCTCCAGGAGGAGGGGAGAAGAGAGACAGAGACGAAGACATGGGAGGGAAAGCCGCGTGAACGCAGAGGTGAAGAGGAGGGTGACGCAGCTCTGAGCCACGGAAGACCAAGGATGGCCTGCCTCCACCAAAAGCTGGGAAGAGGTAAGGAAGGATTCTTCCCCAGACCATCAGAGGGGACATGCATGGAGACCAGAGAGCACGATTCCTCCAACTTTGTTCTTCTTTCTCAAGATTGCTGTGGATATTCAGGCTGTTTTGTGGTTCCATATAAATTCTGGGATTATTTGTTCTGGTGCTGTGAAAAACGTCATTGGTATTTTGATAGGAATTATGCTGAATCTACAAATTGCTTTGGGTAGTATGGACATTTTAACAATGTTAATTCCTTCTATCCACAAGAACAGTATATGCTTTCATTTATTTGTATCTTCAATTTCTTTCTTCAGTGTCTTACAACTTTCTGAGTATAGGTCTTTCATCACCAAGGTTGGAGGAATCATGCTACCTGATATCAAACTGTACTACAAGGCCATAGTAATCAAAACAGCATGGTACTCGCATAAAAACAGACACATAGATCAATGGACCAGAATAGAGAGCCCAGAAATAAACCCACATCTATATGGTCAATGACTGTTTGACCAAGGAAGCAAGAACATACAGTAGGGTAAAAACAGTCTATTCGATAAATGGTGTTGGTAAAATTGGACAGATACATGCAAAATATGAAACTAGACCATCTTCTTACACCACATACAAAAGCAAACTCAAAGTGGATTAAAGACTTAAATGTAAGACTCAAAATCATAAAAACCCTAGAAGAAAACATAGGCAGTCAAATCTTGGACATTTCTCTTAGTAATATTTTCTCTTGATATATATCCTTAGGCAAGGGAAACAAGAGAAAAAATAAACAAATGGGACTACACCAGACTTAAAAGTTTTTGCATAGCAGAGGAAACCATCGATGATACGAAAACACAACCCACTGAACAGAACACATTCGTCAAAGGTCACTGAGAGAACCACTTGGTCTGTGGCATCTGTTTCGGCCACCCTGGGAGACTAACACATACTGTAAAAGGCTTTCTACTTAGTGGCCTGGCTCTCCTCTTGAAACTGGTCACTCTTGAGTTGTAATCATGACACGCTCTGTTAAAGCTCCTTAGTCTGAAGTGGGGGGCTAGCAATAATACGTAACAAGGCATGGCTGGATTTGGGTGCTATGATGAGAGAGATGTGGTGAGCTCCCTCCAGCAGAGCCCAGTTGGCCCTATAAAAAAGACACCCTCTTGCTCTCCCTCTGGAGATGCTGACATAAAAGCATAGGAACTCAGTCTGGATTTTGTTGTTGCACAAGCTGGAGCCCTCGGGTGCAACTGCTGTCCCTCCCGTGACCAAGTCCAACTAAGTCCGTGCGTCTCAGGGCCCCTCCCTCAAGCAGCTTGCCATGCCCTCCCTCCCACTCCCTCCTGGCCTCAGCGGTGGGGGGCGCAACAGACCCTGTCTGAGGTGGGGGAACTGCTGCCCTGACTCTCTTATGGGCTGAGGACCCTCTGCTGCCCTCCACTCAACCCCCGCCACAAGTCTAGGAGGTGGCAAGAATAGGTCATGAGGAGAGCTGCTGTTTCACTCATTTCTGGCAAGGCTCTGCACAAATTCCCCGCTGGGGAAAAGAGCCCGTTCTCGGTGTAACTTTCAAGACTATGCAATCAATCAGCAGCTGGACGAAATCACCTATGCAGGAGCTCAAGGGGGTCCCTTGGGTCCTGGTTCCAAGTCCGTTTCCCTTCCCTCCAAAGTCTCTCTCTCTCTCTCTCCTTCCCACTCTCCCTCTTCCTCCTTTTCCCCCTTTCCCCAATAATCACAGGCATTCTCTTTCCTCCAACTACAAAAGCCATTGTAGAGAAAGGACCTGAAATTCGCATTTAAAGCCTGATAAGAACTTAGTTTCTTACCATTTCCCTGCCAGTGACACTTTTCATTAACTCTCTTGTCCCCTCATCCCAGGTGCAGGGGCTGGGAAGCAGGTGGGAGTCAGGAAAGCTTCAGCCTAGACCTACAGAGGGAAGGTTCTAAACCCCAGCAAATCTCCCAGCACTTCCCAGGTGATCAGACAGTCCTGAAACTGTGTCACACAAGTAATTGCTTACCGTACCGTCCAGGAAGCCAGCAATGACCTCGGCTATGGTTTATGGAGGGTGGGGACAGGGACAGGAGGAGAGTACCGAAATAAGCCCTGGTATGACATGGATTCCAAGGAAATGATCCTGCAGTTTCTAGGAATCTGTGATGACCTGAACTGTTATCACCAAACCTAGAACTAAAACACTGGGCCCAGGGCTAGTGCTTTTCCCTGATGGCTCTCTATCCTGCCTACAGCTCAGAATTATCTGTGAAGCTTTAGAAAGTGCCGAGCATGGCCCCATCCATGGGACACGCATTGAGAACTGTGGCGGAAGTGAACTGAATGAAAGCATGGAAACGGAAGCTGCTTCTTGTACTTCCTGACCCTTACCAACCCGTAGCCATCACCAGCTAACCCGCTGGAAGGGCACAGAGCCTGAGGCAACTGACCTACGTGGACACAAGGCAGTTTTCCCTGGGAAGCCTCCTTTGACAAGGTGGCCCAGCAGCCTCCCAAGTCACCTGGAGGGCCTTTGTCTACCTGGGTTCATGTTTGCTCATAGAAAAACAGTTGTTATTGCTACCCCACCTGAATTCCAACTTCGGGGAACGTCCAAGAAGTCAGAATTCACCAGTACAGATTACAATAAAATAAATGCCTCAGGTTCCTATGTCTGACTCGGTGTGCTAAAAGCCTGTTTGGAGTAGAAAGCTATGTGGACACTGCCACCTGGATTGAAAAGTTTACCTATGGTGGTGAAAGGCTCGCAGCCCAAGGAAACAAAGCGAGAAAAATGCAAATGCAAGAGCTGGGAGGGACCAGGTGGCCAGGGCAAAGCCGATCCATTCGATGATCTCGCCAAGGAAATTGGCTCCTGAAACGTATGTGAACAAGCCACCTGCGTGCACAAGAATCGAAAGTCAATCATCAGAACTGGACCATTGGGACATTAAAACCCCTCTGCTTTGTTCCAAAATATATAAGGGTAAATGTATATACATGTGCATTTGATAAATGTGGGGTTGGACACTGTCTTCCCAGGCATCACAGTTTGGTGGAATCCACTGGGGGACCAAGGAAAACAAAGTAACAGAGTAACAGCAGCCTGTTGTCCACAGAATGTCCTGGGGCCGCGAGGAACTGCCCCGACTGCCCGACGGGCTCCGTCCAGATCTCTACACAACCGCGGGAGCCCCGGCTCTCAGCCGGACAAGGATGAGGGGCAAGAGGTCTAGGCTTTGTCCCATTCTATTAAGTGACATTTCCAGGCCACCTCTCACGTTTTTACTGTTTCCTGGACCCCCACACTGCTGATCAGCACAGTTCATGTTCACAGTCACACAGGGTAAAACCACAGACTAGGCGGAAACAGTAACACTGATATGAGAGGTAACTCGTTTCTCCTCTGGCGTTTGCCCTCCTGAAGGAGCACACTCTGCCGGAGTTTAAAGGAGGGCTGGGAGCAGCCGGCTGGGGCCTCCTGGAGCCCAGCGAGGTCTGCTGCGACTGGTTTTCTTAAGGTGTTCTTCCTCTCTCGCTATGCACTCCGATAACAGAGCTCCCTCAGAAATCACCGCATTTCTAATCAAAGTAAATGCATCTGTACTCAGAATTTCTGCCCCACACCAAACTGGCAAAGTGTCACCTAAAACAAATATTTTTCTTCCTGTGGTTATATAAAGAATATTTTGTTTTATAAATCATTCTCTAATATAAGTCAATAGTGGAAAACTAACCTTGGCAATCTGGCTTTTAAGAGCTTTCTCTGCTCTTCTTTGTCTAGTGACTGAGTGAAGGTTTAAATGTGGAAACCCCTGAACGTCCCCTTCCTTAAGGATGACGCTTCACCAGCGGTTTCCAGGCTGCGCTTCCCCAGGCCCTGAGAGGAACCGCTGACCTATTGAAAGGAGTCTATAAATTGTCTATGAATAGAGCAAATGACACATCTCAACCTATGCTATTATTTTTGATTGATGTGGTACTGGTGGGATGTTAGCAACACTTACACTCATTTAAATGTGCCATTGAACTCATAGTAGCTTTGTCATTATCTTCTAATCAATGAATATTAATCAGCACTAACACCATGTCATAATTTATAAAATTTTTTTAGAGAGAGAGAAGGGGAGGGAGGGAGAAAGACAGGGAGAGAGGCACTGATGTGACAGAGAAACACTGATGATTTGCCTCTCAGATGTGCCCCGACAAGGGACCCAAGCATGTGCTCTGCCAGGGAACTGAACTGGCGACCTTTCACTTTGCAGAATGATGCCCAACCAACCGAGCCATGCCAGCCAGGGCCAGGAAAATTTTTAATGTAAAGGGTTCTATTTACATAAAAAATGATGGGACCCGCATTTTACACTAATACATACCTAATGATACCGGACTGCTTGGACCGACTGGTCCCACCTGCTTATTTGTTAGCTCACAGCCCAGTTTCTTGGGAGCAATTAGGATTCATCTCTGAAAATGCACTTGTGAGACAGTCCATCCCAATTATGGATTAAGTAAATACAGTTCTTTGTGCCTTTGAGAATATAATACAAGTGGCAGGAAGTACGCAAGTACTACCCCTGACTGCTCATTAGATAAATCTAGTGAGACTTACTGGAGAGGACGAGTTTGCTGGGGATGCAGCTCTATTCGCTAACCTAGGGAATACCAACACTCTTTTTGAACACAATGGTTAATGTCTGTGTCACTTAAATGGGCCATGGAGTGCCCGGATATCTGGGTAAAACATTATTTCTGGGTATGTCCATGAGGATATTTCTGGATGAGATTAATATTTGAACTGAGAGACTGAGTAAAGCAAATTGCCCTCCCCAAGGTGGGAGGGCCTCAGCCAGGCCACTGAAGCCTGAATAGAACAAAACAGCGGAGTAAGGAAGAACTCACTCTCTCTGCCTGACTGTCTTCGAGCTGGGATATCGGTCTTCTCCAGCACTCTGACAGGAACTTACCCCACCTGCTGTCCTGGGTCTCCTGCTTACATATGGCAGATCATGCGGCTTCTGAGCCTCCAGAACCATGTAAGCCAATCCCTTATAATAACCAATATAGATCTATATTTCTACCTTTATCTTATTGGTTCTATTTCTCTTAAGAACTCCAACACAGCCTTGGCTGGTGTAGCTCAGTGGATTGAATGCAGGCTGCAAACCAAAGGGTTGCCAGTTCGATTCCCATTCAGGGCATATGCCTGGGTTGCAGGCCATGTTCCCAGTGAGGGCCACATGAGAGGCAACCACACACTGATGTTTCTCTCCCTCTCTTTCTCCCTCGTTCCCTTCTGTCTAAAAATAAAATATTAAAAAAAAAAAAAAAAGAACTCCAGTACAGCACATGATAATCTCACCAGCTTCAACGAGGTGACAGTCTATTTCCACCCCACATAAGCCTCATGCTCCCACCTTCAGGGCATTGTGACCTTGCTCCTTCTGAGAACCCTCATACCCCTCGTGAACTTTGGGATTCAGATCCGAAACATAAATGTGTTGTGTGCTGAGATGAGATGTGGAGGAGAAGTCCCTAGAGAGTCCCCAAATTGGGATACATTGCGTCATTTGCACCCTCACTGTACCCTCTTCATTTGTTACTCACAGCATAATCCCAGGGACAGGCTCCGGAGGAAGGGTGGGAACCAGGAGGGCAGGGGAGGCATTACCTTGTGGAATCTTATAGATGATTTCTCCAGGCTTCCGGAGCTGGCACAGTATATAGTCGCTATGAATGTTGATCCCCATTCCCAAGATAAATAGGAAGACACCTAAGCAAAGAAGAAAGAAGGAAGTGGAAAAAAATGCATCCTGATTTTGATGTTTTCTCACAAGCTAAGTTTTTTTTTTTCCCTAAACATGAAGGGAATAACATTTCATTTCGAATTCTAAGAATGGTACTAAAGTGAGCCAAATAAAGGGGAGGGAGGAGTTGCCTCCACGTGAGCATGTTTTTGTTTGTTTTCCTTCGTTTGTGTGGCTCCAGAACACGCCATTGTGCACATGTGCCAGTATTTGCACAACTAGTCCTCTGGTCGAACGTATCTTCAAATGTTTGCTGTGGCTGCTGTGTGGAGGTGTCACTGAAGACCAGTTTAGTGTGAAGGTCACTGTGGCAGCTCAGGCAAGAGGTCGCTGTGACTTGGACTAGGATGAACTTAGTGCATTTCAGGAAAAATGAGCCTCATTGTCACATGCTTTGGAACTAGAGGCAGCAGCTCTTAGCTGATAGATAGAATGTGATGTGTGATGTAAAGCGAGGAATTGAGGAAAATCTCGGGATTTGGGGTCTGAGCCAAAATAATATACAATCAAGTAGAACCTTCTGGGATTTTAGTTCCTCTTCCGGATAATGAAACAAATTCAATGATCAGCTTTTTCTATGATTTTAGAAAGGTGGTCAGGAACAGTCTATGAGAGGACTTGTGAATTGAAACAGACCTAAATAAAGTGAGGGACACAGCTTCATGACAATGTAGGCTCAGAGCAGTCTAGGCAGAGGGAGTGGTCTGAAGCAGCACAAACTTGGCCATTTAAAGCTCAGCAGGAAGGCCACTGAGGCTACCGCACAGTAAATGAAGTAGATGAGACTGGAAATAAGGTCGGGAAACCAGGCTGACCCGAGGACATGTGGGTTTCGTGGGCAGTGGTAAGGAATTTGCATTTTGTCCTGAAATCTCACTGGGTAGTTCTGAGATGAGGAAGGACATGATGTTTTGCAAAGCTCTCCCAGGCTGCTATGTGGAGAGAAGACTGGGGTGGGGGTGTGAGAAGGGGAGAATGGGATTGCTGAGAGGTCGCTGTACTAGGGTGGGGTGAGGTGACGGTGACTTCGACTGTGGGGAGTGGTGCTAGGTGAAGAGCGGTCGGGTCTGCTTACCCAGGACAAACCGTATGTCTGTGTACCACTCGGCAGGGTAGTCAGCACAGTAGGTCAGGTAGTAGCCTTGCAGGAGTCCATTTCCCATGCAGAAGATGGAGCCTTTGAAAAGTATCCCAATGGGGAAAGGCCTCCCTCTATTGATGAAGGCGTAAACAAATGTCCTGGGATACACAGGGGACAAAGGTCAGGGTCATTGTTACAAATATATACATCAACGAGAGGCACGCTTTCAAACAGATAATCACATCAAACCCATTTTTAAAAACTATTTTCCCTTAAATTTGTGCAATGAATGAACATTATCCCACTCTAAAACAAGCATTCATATTTGTCTTGTTTCATTAAAATCCATGGTAGTCACCATTTATTATCTTATTTTATTCTTAGAATAGTCTTGAAAGGTCAATGTCATGACCATCCAGTAGTTAGTAAATTCGATCCTAGAGGCCCGGGATCGGATGCTGTGCTTTCTATAAAGCAGTGAAACCCAGATTATATGGGAAGAAAGGTAAAGTCTGGCACACCCCATCTGCCAGGGAAATGGCACTGTGACAGCATCCACTGGACCGTGCGGCTTTCCATAGTGCCTCTCCTATGTGATTTAATTACTGATGTTGTAGCAGTCCCTACAAAGTGGCTGCAGAGTCCTTCGAGAACGTAGAAACTTCCCTAGGAACTGTGAATCTAGAGGAATCTAGGAAGAAGGGCTTAAAAATACCAATAGCCTCGAAATAAAATATTATCCAAGGTATGTGTTAAATTCTATACTTCAAATTACACTCTCTTCACAATTTGTCTTCTCTATGGTGTAACAGGATATATAACAGGATAGTTCATAAGCCTATATGAAAAGTTTAATAAACTATCAAAATAAGTACCCAAATAGTCACTGAGTCAAGAAATAGAACACAGTCATCACCCAGGAAGCCTCCCACGGGTCCCTCTCTGTTCACACTGCCACCATCACCCCAGAAGTAACTATCATCCTGATTTTTATGACAATCATTTCTTTTTTGCCTCTGTGTAATTTTACTACATTTGTGTATATTCCTAAATAGTTTATTTTACTCATTCTTAATTCCATAGGAATTAAACAATATTCTATGATTCTTAATATATCCTTATTTATTTATTTATTTATTTAGAGGGGAAGGGAGGGAGAAAGAGAGGAAGGGAAACATCAATGTATGGTTGCCTCTCACATGGCCCTCACTGGGGACCTGGCCCGCAACCCAGGCATGTGCCCTGACTGAGAATAGAACTGACGCCCCTTTGGTTTGCAGACTGGCGCTCAATCCACTGAGTCACATCAGCCAGGGCTCTTAACGTACTCTTTCATGTCTTATTTCTTTAACTCATCGTTATGTTTCTGAGACTCAATAATACATATTGTTGTATATAGTTATACTTCACTTACTTTCATTGTAATATATCATTCTCATATAAGAATATACCATATGTGTTTATCTGTTTTACTTTGATGGATATTTGGGTTGTTTCTAGAGTGTAATTTTGTTAAGCCTCCCAAATTTTCCCATTATTTTAATGAATTTTTTATGTTTAAAGCTTTGATACATCTGGAACTTACTTTGTTGTAATAACTTGAATAAGAATCCAACTTATTTTTCCCTAACGCTAGTATATTTACTAAATATCTTTCTCAGTGATGGGCATTGCCATTGGTACTATGCACTAAATGATCATACGCGTATGTTGGTTCTTCTTCTGGACTCTTGATTCTGTCCCACTGATCTCGCTATTACCATAACTACACTGCTTTAATAATTGTACTTTCAAGTATGTCTTAATCCTGGGTGGGGCTATTCTTACCTCATCGTACTTTCTGAGGATTATTCAGTTTATTCGTGACTGGTTATTTGTTCATGTAAACTTAAAACTAACTTGTGAAACACCCTCTCCCAAATTCTAGAATTATTGTTAAATGTAAAAGTTAGTTAAGAGAACAAAGTGGCAGAAGGATGCTGTGTTGCCACCCTTTGAGGCCAGGCAGGTCCATGGTGCTCGTGCAGATGGAAAAATATTCACGGAGCTGTTGGGATGTCTGGCATGCCTTTATTCATGGGTGGGCAAGTCGTGCACACTGCAAGGTGCATGTCTATCTGCATGTCTCATGTCGTGGCCCTTGCTCCCCAGCGTGGCACTCACCGTGGCACCTGTCCCCTTGTATGTCTCTCTTCATCATCACCACCCCAGCGGGGCGTCCCTACCTGTTTAAGTACTAGAGGGGAACAAAGCCAGAAAAGTGCCAGAACATTATGTAACATAACATAATTCTGTGCATGCGAGCTCACTTCATGTTATGGGAAGAGTTTATCAGACCCAGTCTCAAGGCTAAGAGAACACTGGTTATCAGGCTCCTCCAAGGCTATGGGAACACTGCTTCCCTTAGCTACCCAAACACCCGGGCGAGGAAGCCAGATTGCCTCCATTTACCCTACAGATGACCTCCAAGAATTCACCACTTCATAAAAGCAAAGAAAAAACTGGCAAAACTATATTTGGAACCCTGGATATTAATCAAATGCTTGCAGAAATATGAGGAGAATATTCGTGGCAAGAAAATGGCTGAATCTCAGTAAGGGCAACAAATTTTGTGGCACTTTAAACTCACCTTGTCCCATATCCCACTTTCCCGCTCTTCCCAGCCTTGAAAAGTAATGGCCCACATTCCCAGAACTGGGAGGATCAAAACAGGGCTGGAACGCTTTCAGAGCTTCACTACCAAAGAGAAATCATTCTTTTATGTGCCTGGTGGTTCTCCAGAAGGCTCCACTCAAAAGGCTTGTCTTCTACCTCAAACTTACCCAGTGCTTAAGTTTCTGGGGAGGGGGGATATTTTTTAGTGCCTTAACAACAAAGTGGCCTGACGCAATGGAGAACAGGAGAGGCATATTGTAGAATAATTAAAATGTTTGAAAGGAAAGGCTGAGGAATGAGCTACTCATAGAAGCTTTGCAACCCTCAGATATATATATTCCTAGGAATCTAGACAGCCACCCATATGCAGAAGGGCCATGAACATACTCAAAAAGGACATGAAAATGTGCTAGGCTCTCATCTCTAGTGGACCTCGAGGTCTGTACAAGTAGCAACTGAAGCTACAACAGAGACGTAAACTACCAGGTGGTTGCTGAAAGAGTTTCCTAACACGCACAGAAAAGCCCCTGGCAAAGACAGGGGGACGTACTGGTGCCAGGCATTTCAGGAAATCTATTGTTATGACTGTCCAGTCATAATTGATCACTAAGCTAGCAAGTACAGACTTCAGTGGCCACAGCAACCAAGATGGAGACCTCACTCATTCAGAATGAGTTCAGAAGTCACTAAGCAAATGACAACAGGCAGCAACAACAAGCCCTAAGAAGCAGGGAGGACATGATTCCCCACGTTGCCATATAATATTATTTGAAATACTTAGCTTTCAACAACTGTGAGGCATACACAGGAACAGGAGGGTACGTCCCATACATTGGAAAGAAGCAATGAATGGACACTGTGCCTGAGAAGCCGAGACAATTGGACTCACCAGACAAAAAACTTTACATTAACTATCTTAAATATGTTCAAAGAGCTCAAGGAAACCATGTCTATAGAACTAAAGGAAAGAATAAGAATGCTGTCTCATCAAATAGAGAACATCAATGAAGAGATAGAAATTATAAAAAGGAGCTGTGAAAGGCTGGCGTGGCTTCACGTCTTCCTCCGCAGCCCTTTGGAATGTTTGAACTGGGCAAAATAACCTTTGCACGGGGCAACGCTGTGGCAGTGATTTCCACACATGTGTAAACACGCAGTCCTGAGAATTTATACGTTTTGAGCACAGCTCCGTGTGATTCCTGTGTGAGCAAGTGTGGATCATATCTGTGGGATGGGAATTCTCTAATAGGAATTTGGCAAAGATGTATCTTAAAAAATTCTGGCTTGCTGTGCCCTGCATATTACTTTAATCTGGTCCTGTCTGCCACCGGACGTGAATTTACATCCTGATACACTGCTAATGAGTAATCTTACCCCTGTTCTGCTTAATCCCATGTATAATCAATCCAATGTAAATGTGTGCTAACGCCCCTGATAAAAACCCTGGCTGGACAAGCCACTATGCTTTTTTCTGAGATGGGAGGAATCAGTCACGTGGCCCCGGTCTCTCTTTCCCCACATGTCTCAGTATGAGATTCATACACGCATTGGGTCACGGTCACCCACGGGTATCGGCAGGTCCGATCTACCCCGTGTCACAACGCCAACATTATGTTTCTACCATTGCAAATATTGTTTTTGTATTTGTAAATTAATTGCAAAACTAACAGGAAAGCAGACAACCTGACTGCTCAACTGAAAATTAAAGACATGGCTTAGAATTAGCATTATCACACACAGGCAAAGAATAACCTAGCTTATTTGCACCTCTAGAAAGTCCTTCCTTGACTTACGAACACCAACAGAAGTTCCTTCCTTCTATTCATGTAATTATGCTCCTTCCCTTTCTCATTAAAAAAAAAACCAAAAAACTACCTTATGCCCTAATCAGAATGTTATTTGGGTTTCTGCTTGAATCAGTACTTCCTAAAGAGCTATTTTTGGATCTCAACTACACACTTGCTGCTTCTCACTGCAACCAAGTAGAAATCTGGAGTTGGAAAGTACAACTGAAATGAAAAATTCACTGGACGGACTCCCTCAAAAGTTAAGGAGAGATGCTTGCCAGAGAGGAGAGGGCGTAGGGGACTGGGTGAAAAAGGTGAAGGGATTAAGAAGTACAAAATAGTGACAGGGATGTAAAGGACAGCTTAGGGAATATAGTCCATAATATTGTAATAACTATGTATGGTGCCAGGTGGGTACTGGAAATATCAGGGGGGAATGCTTTGTGAAGTATATTGCTGTCTAAACAGCATACTGTACACCTGAAACTAATATAAAATAGTATTGAATGTAAACTATAATTGATAAATAAAATTTTAAAACATTAAAGAGAGAAATATATAGCTATATTAAACTTCATCAAAACTAGGAACTTTAAAAAAACTAGGAATTTTTGTGAAATGAATAACATGATCAAGAAAGTAAATAGAAATCTGCAGAATGAGAGAGAATGTTTGCAAATCATTTGTGATAACAATTTAGTATCCAGATATATAAAGAATTCCTACAACTCAACAACAAAGAAACGAACAACCCAATTAAAAGAGCACTGGCTTGAAAAGATATTACCCCAAAAGACATAAATAAATGTCCAGTAAGCCCATGAAAAGATGCTCACCATCATTAGGGTAATGTCACTCAAAACTGCAATGACATACTACTCAAACCAGCTAGAAGGCTATAATAAAAAATAAAACAGAAAATAACAAGTATTGGTGAGGATGTGGAAACATTAGAATCCTATATGTTGCTAGTGGGAATGTAAAAATTTTAATTGAGATACAATTCAAATACATAAAATTCTCCCTTTTTGCCCTGGCAGTATGGTTCAGTTGGTTGGTCAGAGATTGGATTCCTGGTCGGGACACACACCTAGGTTGCAGGGTCAGCTCCATCAGGGCACATGCTGCAGTGGGTGTGTGGAGGGCAGGGAGCCAGTCCATATTTCTCTCCCTCCCTCTCTCCCACCTTTACCTTCTCTTTAAAATCAATAAGCATGTCCTCGGATGAGGATAAAAAAAAAAATTCTCCCTTTAAAGTCATGACACACCAGCAATAACAAGCACACAATAACCAGGACTTTATTTGTAAACACCTTTCCCTAAGTGAA
>PVJI01015005.1:0-42179 GCA_004026765.1 Micronycteris hirsuta | reverse complement strand
GCTTATTTCCTTGAGTACAAAGACCAATAAGTCATTAGAAGAATGAAGATCTGCAGGTGTTGACAAGATAACATATTTATGACACATTGCTTAGTGTAAAACACAAGTTACAAACTAGTCCATATAATATGATTTCATCTTTTAGATAAATACATCTGTGTATGTATTTATGTATGCAAGCAATGTAATTTTCTTTTGTCTTTTTATGCACTTTTGTATATCTAAACTTTATAGAAAACATTTTTCAATTAAAATCAAGATAAAACTCTCAAACAAAAAAACCTCAGATGAAATGGTGATGAAATGGATGCCATATAGTTATCCTTATGTTCTTTTAAGGTAGTCTTCCAAGTCAAGCAGTAGGCAGACCCTGGTAGATTTACAATGGGTTAACCCCTACACTAGGCTATCCCCATGCTCCACTGGTAGCTTCTCGTCTTCTGCCTGGATTTCTTCCTTGACCTGGAGTCCTTTCTCCTACTGTTGTCTCAGCATAGCAGTATGGGTAGTTATTACATTTAAATGATATTCATAACACTATCACCCCCTTCAATGGCTTTCTATTGCACTCAAGATGAAATCCAAATCCTTAACTTAGCCTGTAAGGGCCTATTCCATTTTACCCTACCTCCTGCCCTCCTCCAATGGCACGCTACCCCTGCCTCACTATGCTCTGGCCAGTCTGGGCCCTTTCATTTGTTCAAAGACACCAAGTTCTTCCTCCTACAAGATCTTTTTCCAAGCTTTCCATTTTTTTCAGAACTGACCTTTCTATGCCTCCAAACCCACTCTACTCCTTCTCTTTGCGTGGCTCAGGCACAGCCGGAGTCCAGCCTCACCTTAAGTTTCCCTCAGAGAGGGTTTCCCTGATTATCTGTGCCAATTAAATGATTAGTTTATCATATCATTAAAAGGTGCTTATCATATGCTTTTTCTTCAGTTTACTTGTTACAATTTGTAATTATATTTTATATGGTTCTTTGTTTAATCTTTGCCTCTCTACCAGAGGAAGATTTGTGCAAACAGAAACCACATCCTTAGATAACCAGCCTATAGAATCACTTTCTAGCAGCATACCTGGCAGCATAACAAATTTTTTGAATGAATGAACAAATGAAGGGATATTCCTAATCCCCTCCTGTTGATTCTTATTTTTAAAGGAGCTTCTTTAGCTCACTTCTGTGAGTATATCAAAATACTCTGAAGTTAACTAGAACACAAAGCCAATCAACCATACACAAAAGTATTTTTTGTTAGTGAACAAAAATACTATTCTGGGTGAGTCGAAGTTTCTTTGGGAGTCACTTACAAAAATAAACTCTGCTCTTTTTGATTACTTTTAAACTATAGGAGAGTGGGTGTTGCAACCCTGCTAAGCATTTGTGCTGTTAGAATCCCAATTACCAAGGGAACCCAGCAACACCCATAGTTAAAATGTTTTGTGTCAATTCACATGTTATTTCTGGTAATCTAACCTGATCTGCAAGGACCCACATCATCTTTTTCTTCCCAGGTTTTCAGCCTTCTCTGATGGCATTCCACCTTTCCATCTTTTTGCACAGAACCATAGCTGATCTGTTTAGAAGTTTCCATTTGAAGAAGGAGATAGGTTGGAGAAATGTAAAAAAACTTCCTAACAAAATTATTGCAACTCCAGAGGAGAAAGACAAACAGAAATCTAATTCTGTTTTCATGAGTCAAATGTTGCTTGCCTTGCTCAGATGAATTTTGGTAAGGGTTTTATTAATGTACACGCTTTCCTTTCAAGCTCTCAAGTCTTCTCTGCTGTGCACTTATTTACCATTTCTACCAGAAACATCTGCATCTTCATTTAATATCAGTTCTGAAGTATTTTACTCTAGGTACTGATAAAATTTCTTTGAGTTGTATGCAATATAAACCAGAAGATGATTTTTTTTAAAGATTTTATTTTTATTTATTTTTAGAGAGAGGAGAAGGGAGGGAGACAGAGAGGGAGAGAAACAGCAATGTATGGTTGCCTCTCACATGGCCCTCACTGGGGACCCGGCCCGCAACCCAGGCATGTGCCCTGACTGGGAATCGAACCGGGACCCTCTGGTTCCCAGCCCGCACTCAATCCACTGAGCTACACCAGCCAGGCCAGAAGATGATTTTTAAAAGAAGAAAATACAAAAGGAATGTGTTGGATAGATTTTAAGACATCAAAGAATGACTTGAACAATGAAGTATTAGAAAAGATGAAGACAAAGCTGCTCCAAATTATGGGCTTTTTCTCTAGAACTCCAGAAGGAATAAATGTCAGTTCCTTTCTCCTTATTGTCTGCTCATTAAAAATCTCAAGGCAAGGTTGTGATTCGACCAGTTTCAGTTTGGTGCACACTTCAGTGTCCAATCAGGTATTACCAGCCAAATCCTCTTCAGTGAATGAAGTGGGCAGAGAAGAGGTGCCTGGAAAATGGCTTAATGGATGTTTATCTTACACACACACTCCCTGAATTTTTGTGGAAACATTTTATTTGTTGATTGGTAATGAGAAAACCTATAGATATAGACAATTCACTGAAAGACTTTGAAAAAATCACATTCTAATAGCAGGGTTCTAGAATGACATTCTTTAACCCTGTCTAAATACAAAGAAAGATGTAGAAAACTGAGGCACACAGGAAGCCTTTATATTTGGACATAGAATGTTGGCCTTTAAGCAATATACTTCACATTTCCCCAGTCTCCTGTTGGAGAGAAGAAAGGACACTTTCCAGTGCACAGGGTGTCTTTTTAGCTTTGTCTGCCTTCTCCCCTTCTAACTCATCCAAATTCTCACCATCAATTCTTTTTGACCTTGGTTTGTTTTACTTCCCCCATTATCTGTGTTACTTCACTCTGTGTCCCCTTACCGTATCAACTCATTTCCCAAGATCGACACTGGTCACCTGGTCTTCTTGCCTTGAGTTATTTGCCTCCTTTATTTCAACTTGCATGTGCTACAAGAAGAATTTTTCTAAAACACCACTTTTGTCATGAAGATGCTTTCCTCAAAAACATTTAATCCCCTTTGTTCTCCTGCTTAATCAATTCTAATCTCCTCTGCCAATCTGTTCAAGTCCTTTGGTAGTTTGGCCATTCCTAACCACGCTTTAGTTCCTATTCTTCCTTAGTCTCGGTGCTTGGGTCTATCATTTTGACCTGTTTGTTGTCTTCCTCCAACTATATCCACCCACTTACTAATGTTCCCAGATCACTTTTGGTCTTTTATTGCCCTAGAATGCTGTACTTCATCCTATGTTCACCTGTTGAAATTCAGATTATTCTAAGCCCATCTCAAAGCTTAACTTCTTATAAGGTCTACCTTGTGCCTACTGTCCATCTTATTTTTTTATTTTTAAAAATTTGTTATTTATTATAGTATTGGGATATACTATCTTGTTTTTAATGTCTGCACATAGTTTCCAAATTTAACATATCAAAATATAGAAAGGCTATAATGCTATTTTATTCATTCATTATTTTCAACAAAAATTTATTATATGCCTGCTACATCCCTGATGGCATAGGTAAAATGAGCAGAGAGGTGAAAGACACCAATGCTCATGGGGCTTAATTCAGATGAGAGAATATAGCCCGTACCCTGAGCAAGGAAGGAAGTAATAGGAGGCAAGGTAAGAGAGATAGGCAGGGCAGACTGCATAGGAATTTGAAAACTAAGGAGCTAGGGAAAATAGCCTGATGATTTCTCCTTCCCCGCCATCGAATTCCTCTGTGCCCCCTCATACACAAGTCTAAATAGTATGGATTTTATCTTAAGTGCAATGGAGAATCACTGATTTCTATGTTAAATGATTATAGGAGGGGAAAAGGAGAAACAAAGAAGAAATGTAGGGATGAAATGATAGTGACTTGGGATGGGTGATAGTAACAGAACTGGAGGGATTGTTTTGTGTGTTTACACATGACCTCTCCTACCGTATGAAAATCCACCATGGACAGACAGCATGTCTTAACCCAGGAGGTATTGCACAGGTAAAAATCCCATAGCAGGTGCTCTATATATAGGTTAGCAATGTGATTAGATTTAATTTTATCTTTTCTTATTTAAAAAAGAATGAGTTGTGAAATAGAAGACTGGTGCTATATAATCGCTGAGTTGACTGTACCATTTGTGAAATATTTCCCTTCATCATCATGATGGACACCTGTCAGTTTATTTGTTAGATTTTGCAGACACAATGGTAGTTAGTCAAGAGAGACCCAAACTACTAACTGAAACTTCTCTAAGTTTTTCAAATTTTAGATGTGTCCTCAATGTGTCACAACAATTTAAGGATTTTTAATACTAAAATCTCAAGACAATGTCTGATAGCTAAATATTTTTGTCTTCCCACAAGTATGTTTCTCTTTAGCCCAATCTGTTTGCTCATATATATATATCTGAATACCATGGTAATGTTTCAAATAATTATATAGTCCCTGATGTATAGTTTTTGAGTAGGATGTGCGGATGATTAAAAATCTATGTCTGGAAATAAAACTGTAGCTTGTGAAGGTTGCTAAGTCTCAATATGGTGCTTGGGTGTGTAATTTATATTTCTTTTTATAACTGCATGCTTACTATTTGAAAACTTACTGTTTAAAAAATATTTGAATGTCCACAAGATAAAGACACTTTAAAAAGTAAGTTAACCCCAAGTACTAGGTGATCTTTTCCTCAAAGATCAATAATATAGCTGATAAAAAACCTGGGGTAGCAAGAACAGAAAAATTCTTTTGAAAAAGTTACAGTCAGGATGAAAGAATGAAATAGTAAATACAAAAAAGCACTTTGAGAATTACATGGAGTGGTGAGTTAAAACATCAAAATTTACCAGCCTGCACATTTTCTACTCCCCCATCTTAAATAATAGAAGTGATTTTCAGTGGGAGGAGCCTCCTTCAACAATGTCTACAAATACCATTTGAAAAAAATACATTTTTTAACCAGTGGTTTACCAACGAAATATTTCCCAGTCTTGAATTATGGTCTTACTGGTAGTAGAGTTTCAGCGAATTTTAAAGGTATACAAGAGCTGGAGACCATGCATTTCAATTCACTCATTTGCCGTGAGCTTTGGAAAGCAGGCCAACTTCCTACGAGAGAGAAGGAGTATAGACAATTGAGAAAGGATCAACGTACTCTGTCTTCACAGTGAAAATAAGTACTGTTTACCGACTTAACCTGAACCCTTTGCAGCAGTGCTGAGGTTCAACTTCAGGTCTCCTGAGTGGAGGTCAGTGCTCCTCAACACAGCCTGCTTATTTGCTTACCTCCATTCCCTTGTATCATTGGGGCCATCTCAGGAACTCAACTGTAAAAGATCAAATACAAACGTTTCTATGAGTTTACTATGTTCTGGGAGCTATTACAGCACTCTACATTAAATTGCTTAATCATCGCCACAACCCCATGAAGCAGATGCCTTCATCATTTCCATTTTACAGATGAAAAAACTGAAGCACAGCGCTGTTTGGTTACCCATCAAAAGCTACTGACTAGTACAGATATGAGTCCACACAATAGAGAGACTAAATACTTACCCAGTACTTTATTTATGGCTATCCAAAGTAGCCATAAGAAATCAAGGTATTATAAGAAATCAAATTATGTTCGTAAAAGTAAAGATATAAACTTCTGTCAATGACTACTTTTCATTTTAGAATGATGTTCATTTATCCTTCAGAAGTAGGAGTTCAAATATGTCACCCAAGAATATGTCTGAAAGATACTTTGTTAACGTGGGGGATGTATTTCCTAATTTAGATATTCATATGAACGACGGCATCTGTTCCAATCTTGTCTCCATCCCTGGTTATCAACAGAGTACTTGGAACACGGGGTGAGCGCAATAACATCTGTTAAATAGATGAAGGATTTTAATGTGGGATGAATTATTGAATTATAACTCAGTTTTATGCCTAAAAATACTAAAGATTTTAATTAGGGCAAATCTGGTGACCTGGAATTATTCATGTAGCTTCCCCAAATATTACCTAATATATAAAATGCACTTTACAGACCAGGGTTAAGCATTATGAATATTATTAAATAAGTTTAAAAATAATTTTATTATCTTTGTGTAAGTGTTATATGAGTTGAACTTACTTTTTTATAATCTGAAACATCAGAAATACTTATTATGAGCAAACTGAATTTTAAAATCAAATTTGTACTATTAACATATTCAGTTATTTTCTTAATAAACCACTTTCCTACCTTTAAAATCAAGCAAATTTAATGTCAGATCAATTTAATCCACAGAGTGAGAAATTTTTGACAAGGGAAATATAAACAAATAATATTGTTTATTTATTTATTATAGTGTTTATTGAAATTCATGTAATAACACAGAGTTCAAATAAATGTCTTTACTAGGGTTTGTTCTATGTTCTCCTCAGGATATTTAAAATGTAGTTACTGACTGAGAAAGAGCCCTCACCAGGAATTAATTCAGAACCCTTGCAAATGCTCTGAGCTGGAAGCCCTATTAGCTTTCACTTGCTTCTTTTGGTCAGAGTTTCTTTCTCCCGTTCTTGGAAAATACTTTCCTGGCTTCAAAGAAACACGTGCTGTGACTTTTTTTTAAAGTAGATTTCAAAACCATTCTTCTTCTTCCCCCACCATGTAGGAAAGACTTCCCACGTTGCAGACAGTGACACAGATGTCATCCTAATCTGCATGGTGGTCCTTCCAAGGGGACCTTTGTACTGTTGACAAGTACATGCTCCACAGACAACACCATTTTATCTTCCTCAAACTCCTGACCCGCGTATCACTGAGTTGTAACCCTACAGAAATAGAAAAGTGTGAACATCCTTCCTCTGATCAGCAATAGGGAGCTCTGCATAGCATTGCAGCGCTCATACAAGATGTCTGCGGGTCAGTTCATCACAGGGTCTGTGTGCACTCCATTAGCTATGCCATAAGGAATTCTGTTTGCTCTTTGTGTTCTGTGAAGCAGAACAATAGGTCACTCTCCTCTGGAATAGCTGCTGATTCCTTCAAAGTTCAGTCAAAGCCCACATTTTTCCCCTCTGAATAATGTATGAGCTTGGTTCACCCATGTGCTGCTAATCTAGTATGGAGGGAACTTTCAACAACTCTCAGTCTTCTTGTCTGATGTCACTGAAAAGACTCACTGGTTCAAACAGGAGGACCTTGTGATCCAGCTTTGTCTGGCAGATGGTTGTGATGAAAAGGTAAGAGAGAGAAACCTGTGTGCATATGCATGGGCACACAACACTCAGGAATGCCCTGATTTAGTACTGCTCACCCCACGGGCTCATTCTAGATGGAAAGGGAAGCCCTGTGGCCCATTCTCAGCACTGTGCAGATGTTCTGCTGAGGAAGTACCTCCTCCATTTGCTTTCCTGAAATTGAAGTCCAGTCAGTGATCATCTCTCAAGCCTAATCATTCCATACAGCCAGTGGTCCCCATGAAGAGCCAATTGCTATGATTTACCTATTAGTTTCCTAGAGCTGCCATGCAAATGACCACAAGTCAGGTGAGTCAAAACACCAGAAATTTATTCTTTCTCAGTTCTGGAAGCTGTAAGTCCCAAATCCAGGTGTTTACAAGGCCATATTCCCTCTGAAGGCTCTAGGGAAGACTTCTTTCTTGCCTCTTCCAGTGTCTGGGGGCTCCTGGTTTTCCTTGCTTTTAGCAGCATAACCCCCACTTCCGCCTCCATCTTCACATTGCTGTCTTCCGTCTGTGTTTTTACATACCTCCTTATAAGCATACCAGTCACTGGATTTCATCTGAAACCAGTATGACACCATCTTAATTTATTACACTTACTTGTAAATAAGATCACATTCTGTTACCAGGAGGACATACATTTTGGCGGGCTCTTATTCAATCCAGTGTTACCTGCATGCATAGAAAAATGACCCACAAAGTATATACCTCTGCTCTAGTCTCTAGAAATGTTTGAGAAACGTGCTTAGTTCCTAACCTTTCATGAGAAGGGAGTAAAGAAGCTCCTAAGGGTTATATCTCACTTCCTCAGGCGGAGGAAAACCCATTTATGCCTACACACCTGCCAGTTTCCGAGATGAAATGGTTTCCCCTCCAGATATGTTACAAGCCAACACCCTTCAAGGCTCTCCCCTATACTATCTTTTACCTGAAGCTGTTTTTCCCAGAGGATGCTATTTATTCTAGTTTTAATCCCATAATTCAAAGAGGGGTTTTATGGATTTGGAACTTCTTGAGGTCCCCAAAGATTCACTGTCCCAGGAGGGATGTAGAGAAACCAGTGAAGAATCACAAAATCCCAAAGTGTGAAGGAACGTTAGGGGCTGGTCAATCAAACCTTTATGTAAAAATGGTACCTTAAGTTTATTAGTTAGCACCTTAAGCAAGAATGCTCAAGAATAAAACCCAAGATATTTACCTGGGTGAGGTCCGGACATTTCTTCAAAATTAAAAACTCTATTATAAGGACAGTAAGAGAGTTTCGCTCCAACATTCAAATCTATGGGAACTCTTCTAGAGAATTCTATTCCTGCTTTTCCCCATTCACTCTGCAGGGCATGAGAGAGCCAGTGTGTGCTTTGAAATCAGAGCACAGGCAATGTCCTGAATCTCCCTGAAGCTCACAATAACCGCTTTCTATCATCTTAGTTCTTGTGCACCTAAAAATCAATGTGGGTGTTGTGTTTATCTTCTGTGTCATAGTTTGCCAATATCTGCCCTACTTGAACTTGTTAAGCCTTCTAAGAGTGGAGGAATGTGAGGGGGTGGAGTGTGAGGACATTGTCTGTGCTCTGGTTCCAAAGAACACACTGGCCCTCTCATGCCCTGCAGAGTGAATGAGGAAAAGTAGGGACAGCATTCTCCAGGAGAGTTGCCATAGATTTGAATTTGGATCAAAACTCGTCTAACTTAATCACCTCTTTTTAGTTCCTTTGTAGACTTTTTCATTAATGTGTGATCTTTCCTATGAGTTAGAATTCTTTCAGTTATGATTAATAAAAGACCCAAGTGAAAGTGTTCTATAAAACAAGGGGTTTAGCTCCAGCTGGTGTGGATCAGTGGATTGAGTGCCAGCCTGCAAACCAAAGGGTCATTGGTTCGATTTTCAGTCTAGGGCACACGCCTGGGTTGTGGGCCAGGTCCTCAGTAGGGGGGCGTGCAAGAGGCAACCATACACTGATGTTTATCTCCCTCTCTTTCTCCCTCCCTTCCCCTTTCTAAAAATAAGTAAATAAAATCTTTTTTTTTTAAAGGAGGGTTTATTACCTCTTATAACAAGAATTCTTGAGAGGTTGGTTAAGTTAACACCTTAATGTTAAAGGCCCAGGTACTCTTTGTCTTTCTTTTCTAATTTGGCCATGTTCATTTTGTGGTCTTAAAATGGCTGAGGCCAATTTGGGTGGCACGTGCAGCCCAAAGATAAGGACTGGTTTAATGGGTTTGCAGTCAATACACTTGCATGGGGCCCCAGGCTCAGAGAAGTGCCATGCTTGGGGGCTAATGCTCTCTATTTGCCATCTTGAAATTCTTAATACATTTACTTTGAATTTCTGTTTTGTAAGTGAGGTCATATCAGATGAAAAAATCATGCAACAAGGGCTTGGAGCCTTGACTCACACATAGTTCTGTCTCACACATGGGTGGGGCAAGTTATTGACAACTGCCTCCCTAGTCCTTGCCCAGCAACTACTGCCACCCTTTGCCTCAAGTGGGGGTCTGGGTGTAAGTGCGGAAAGGGTCGGGGGAATGTGTTCTCTGCACAATGAATTGCAGTGCAAGGGTCCAGGTGCCTACAAAGTTGCCTACACCTAAATGGCAAATTTAAAAAAATTACCATGACAGGTGGAGCGATAGTTCAAGAAAGAAATAAGGATCTTCACTTTTTAAGTGTTCATTGGGTTCTACAAACAATATAGCTGGCCCCAATGTGTAGTTTCAGCAACAGAAATGAACTTTTCTGTGCACCTCTTTTCTCTAGCAAAGAAAGCCTTTTGTAAACACTCCCAGTAGATTCTAGTTCTACACAGCCCAGAGTTAGAGTGTATGATTGATTAGTGAATGAGACTGCTAGTGAATTGGTCTGATTGACATAGACCAATCAAGATTCACCTTTGGGCCAGTGATGGTCTTCAGCCCTAACCCCATGGTAGCTCCAAATATCACAACAAAGCCAGAGATCTGCAAGCAAGAAAAGATGGGAGTGAGGTGGAATGGCAAAAAAGATCTAGGTGAAAAACCAGCAGTGTCTCTGTCACACTATTCTCTCTCTGATTCATTTCCTTTCTCCTCTCCTCATATCAGCTAGAGAGGCCAAAAGGATCCTCAGACATAACCTAATCCAATGTTTTCCAGTTCTTTTAATAGCAGAACTTTTCTGCAAATGAAATCACACCATGATCCTCAATATCAGAAGGCACTGAGAAAAATACAAAGAAACTACTTTCATAGAAGGAGATAAGCATTGCTTACATCCTAACAAATTAGGAAACCAGCTAAATGAAAGTCTATCAAACCAATCCACTGGTGTTTATTTAGTTATTGTGCTCTGAAAAATCTTTCTGTTCCACTTACATTCATTTTTAAGGTGTCAAAAATATCTTCAAAATTGATATTTGTTAAAACCCACGTGCACTACTGCTTATTTCATTTTCTATCTAAAGTACATTTATTTCTCAGGACATATAAGATAAACTAACCCATCAAGAAGAGATATTATAATAATTTTTTCAATTTAATTTTTGTCAAGCCTTCTGATGTTTGGCTCCTATACTTTACTTCTGAAGCACCAGAATTACATTAAAATCCCCAAGTGTCTGGAATTGGATGCTTTGATTGACTTGCAAAATATTACTGGGCAAAAACTCAGTTGGAAATTGATTTTGTTTTCTTTCCAGATCAAACTCTCAGCTGCTGGGCAGGGAGATCTTACAACTTTCTTTAATCATTGTCTGAGATTTTTATGCCAAGCATTCAGTACCAATGCTAGGTAACTCCCACAGAGGCCCAAATGCAACCAGCTGAGAACGTTGGGAAAGAAAATCCAAGCCTGACTATACATGTGGGCTTTAGAGAAAACATTTGGCAACTTCAAAAGGCCTCAATAGAGTGAGTCCTAACTCCTCCACATTCCATCCACCACTTAAACATGGTACAAAAAATTCTTATCCTGTAAACCTCACACAAAATAATACACACTGTAATCCACAAAATTATCAGAATATACCATAGATATTTTTCTGCACAGGAATTCTGAAAATGAAGGGCAGAGTCTGAGGTTTTCACCACATAGACTCCACCAGGATTAACTTAGCTGCGTGGGAAAGAGAGGAGTTCAGACAGTCCAACTGCTTCACACAGTTATTCTGAGCATGGCTAGTAGAAGGGGAGGAAAGCCCCTTGGACATACATGATGCCGCCTCTCACCGGCCATTTTGCGTTCTCAGAATCAGGCCTTAGTACAGCTAGGCCCGGTGCACTGAGACCTGAGATTTTGTATGGTGTCTGTCAAGATTTCTTAGAATTGTCATAATCTTAGGGCAATGGCAACAACTAACTGAGGCCAGAAAGAGTATATGACAAGAATGAGGTAAATAATGGGCATAGGTTAGTCCTGGAAAACAAAATTTGGACACCTAAAATACTCCATTGTTTGAACAATACCTTTGTTATAAGGAAGAACACAGTGGGGAAAACACTGCACTGCTGCAAGGCTGTCAAGCCAGTTTCAGCATTTTGAAGGCACTTAAATATGGTGGAGATACACAACTTATTTGAATCATAAAATAATGGCACAGGAATAACATTTATGAAAGTATTTTATATAAAGGGAAAATGGTTTTCTTGTTATTTGGTCCAAACTCTTCATTTCCAGAGTCAAACTGAAACCCAAAGAGGTCGAGTGACTAGCTCTGAGTCACATGACAGGCAAAGCAGACCAATACATTAAAAAAAAAATGGACCCAGAGCAGATTTTTCTTGGGTTAGTTAACTTTGCCAAATATGTTATTGTATATATAATATCAACAGTTACAATTTGTCTGAAAACCAAAATAATTAGCTACAGTAAGTGGTGGATGGCGGTTCTTTAAAAATAGTCATTTTCCTGTAGCTTGGATCATTCACATGGTTTTTAAACTCATAGTCATCAAAAAGTGTATCATTTGCCTTCTACATTCAGTCAGTCAGCATCTGCCTGAGTTTTCTTCTAAGACAAAAGGACAGCAATAGTAACAAACTGATTATGAACTTATGACCCAGCCTCCCTAGACACTCTGGGCCATGCCAGTGCCATGGTCAACTTGGCACCTAACCATCAGATGGGGTGACAAATCTGGGAAGCAATCACAGCTTAAACAAAGATGATGAATCACAAATTAAATTTCTGTGTTACTTCATTGTTAATGTTGGGGAGAGGGATAATGGAATAGCAGAGACAATTCCCAAT
Organism: Micronycteris hirsuta; assembly: GCA_004026765.1. Lineage (NCBI taxonomy): Eukaryota > Metazoa > Chordata > Mammalia > Chiroptera > Phyllostomidae > Micronycteris > Micronycteris hirsuta. Next base: position 29,744 of record PVJI01015005.1, on the reverse strand, counting down.
CAAGGAGAAGACTACTTTATAAAAGGATACTTCTTTGATTTTGTCATATTTAAAAAATAAATAATTAAAGAATGAGGATTTGACCCCCAGTTTTGTTGCTAACCCAGTATAAACTTGGAATAAGTTGAATATAAGCATCTTTTTGACTTGCTATTTCTTAGCCATAATCTATTTTAGTCAGTCCCTCAAACCACAGGATTCTATTACCAAAGGGTCAATATATCTTTAAAGGGCCAGATAGTAAATATTTTAAGCCTTGAGATCATATGGTTTCCTTAGCACTATTCAAACATACCATTTTATTGTGAAAACACCCATGGACAATTTGTATAAAAAAAAAAGGAGGGGGACATTGCTATGTTTCAATAAAACTTTATTTAAAAAGCAGGCAGCTGGGACAGCTGGTTGGATTTGGCTCTTGGAACCACACTTTGCCAACTCCTGCTCCAATTGTTCTGTAGTTTCTGGACTTTCTATAGAGAGTAAGAGGGAAGATCTTAATGAGTTTTGGGAAGCTTTTTGCCTGAAAGAAAGCTACTAAGGGTGGAAGAAGAAGGTAGAGTTTTATGCTCAACCTACCTGTCTTTAGGAGAAAGGGAAATTTGGGGAGTTATAGTCATATTAATGGTCCACTGAGGCTCCCTAGATTTAGAATGGTTCCAGATCCTCTGTGTATGAGGAGGACGTTCATCTACTTTCTCCATTCTTCTGTCATCTTGAAAAACAAAACCTCACTTGATATGGTTATAGATACCAACAAACATATATTTGGGGCTTATACCTCAGTGTTTGATTAAATATAATTTTGGAGGAACAAGGCAAGGATGTCCACTTTCACCACTTCTATTCAACTTAGTATTGAAAGTCTTAGTCACAGTGATCAGAGAAGAAGAAGAAATAAAAGGCATACAAATTGGAAAGGAGGAAGTAAAACTGTCATTGTTTGCAGATGACATGATAGTGTACATAGAAAACCCTATACACTCCACCAAAAAACTACTTGACCTAATAAGTGAATTTGGCAAAACAGTGGGATACAAAGTCAATGTTCAGAAATTGAAGGAATTTTTGTACACCAACAATGAAATATCAGAAACAGAAATCAGGAAAAAAATCCTATTTGCTACAGCAATATTTTTTATTTAAAAATAAAGTACCTACAAATAAACCTAACAAAGGAGGTAAAAGACCTGGACTTAGAAAACTACACAACACTGAAGAAAGAAATTAAGGAAGACACAAATAAATGGAGACATATACCATGTTCATGGATTCGAAGAATTAACATCATCAAAATGTCCATACTACCCAAAACAATTTATAGATTCAAGGCAATCCCTATTAAAATGCCAGGGACATATTTCACAGATATAGAAAAAATGTTTCAAAAATTTATATGGAACCATAAATGACCCCAAATAGCCACAGCTATTTTGAGAAAGAAGAACAAAGTAGGAGGGATCACCATACCTGACATCAAACTATATGGCAAGGCCATGATAATCAAAAGAGCCTGGTACTGGCATAAGAACAGACACATAGATCAATGGAACAGAATAGAGAGACCAAAAATAAACCCAAGTCTCTATAGTCAATCAATATTCAATAAAGGGGGCAAAAGCAAAAAATGGAGTAAAAATAGCCTCTTCAACAAATGATGTTGGGACATCTGGACAATACATGCAAAAAAATGAAACTCGACCACCAACTTACACCATATACAAAAATAAACTCAAGATGGATAAAAAACTTAAATATAAGTCGTGAAACAATAAAAGCCCTAGAAGAGAACATACACAGGAAAATCTCAGATATTCCACACAGCAATATTTTCATCAATATGCCCCCTAGAGCAAGGGACATAAAGGAAAGAATAAACAAATGGGAGTCACCAAAATTAAAAGCTTCTTCATGACTAAAGAAAACATCAGCAAAATGAAAAGGGAACCAACTATATGGGAAAATATATTTGCCAATGGTATCTTGGAGAAGGGTTTGATCTCCAAAATATATAAAGAACTCACATGACTCCACCCCAAGAAGACAAACAATACAATTAAAAAATGGGCAACAGACCTGAACAGACACTTCTCCAAGGAGGACATAAAGATGGTCCAGAGACATATGAAAGGACGCTCAGCATCACTAGCCATCAGAGAGATGCAAATTAAAACCACAATAAGGTACTACTTCACACTGGTCAGAGTGGCCATCATAAACAAATCAACAAACAAGTGCTGGCAAGGTTGTGGGAAAAAGGGAACCCTAGTACACTGTTGGTGGGAATGCAGACTGGTGAAGCCACTGTGGAAAACAGTATGGAATTTCCTCAGAAAACTAAAAACGAAACTGCCTTTTGACCCAGCAATTCCACTGCTGGGATTATACCCTAAGAATCCTGAAACACTAATTCAAAAGAACATATGCACCCCAATGTTCATAGCAGCGCAATTTACAATAGCCAAGTGCTGGAAGCAACCTAGGTGCCCATCGGTAAGTGAGTGGATCAAAAAACTGTGGTGCATTTACATAATCAAATATTATGCAGCAGAAAGAAGTAGCTCCTACCCTTAGCAACAGTATGGATGGAACTGGAGAGTATTATGCTAAGTGAAATAAGCCAGCAGATGAGAGACAAATACCATATGATCTCACTTATGAGTGGAACCTAATCAACAAAACAAACAAGCAAGCAGAATATAGTCGGAGACATTGAAATAAAGAACAAACTGACAATAACCAGAAGGGAAGGGGGAGGGAGATAATGGGGGGGAAGAAGGGAAAAGGGTCATCAAGGGGCATGAAAAAAGGACCCGTAGACAAAGCCAAAGGGGGTAAGATTGAGGGTGGGGATTTGGGGCTGGGTGGTGTGGGGGAAAGTGGTGGTGGGAAAATGGAGAGTACTGTATTTGAATAACAATAAAAAATGATTTAAAAATAATTTTGGCTAGTGCAGAGTAACTTGTAGGCATAGAGACGGATGGCTTGAAAGGCTCGGACTCTGTTTGTATGTGCACACATATGTGTATGTAACAGAAAATAATACCATCGGACTAAATGGCCGGCTCAGTGCCAGATGACAATCTAGCTGAGACATACACACAAGTGAACAGCTAACCTCAGCCTCCACTTCCTCCTCCTCCAAGAATCTATTAAAAGACTGAAAAGGGCTGTTTAGAATGCGAAAGGGGACATGATGCTAAAGTGCACATTCCCCAATGTCAGAATCACAGCAGCTGCAACCCAGCTACAGGCATGCCCCAGCAGATCCCAGAAGTCACAGGAGGAAACTCCTTCGGACTTCCGGGATGTGGAGCCTGGGGCAGGAAGTGGGACAAAGGACTTTTGTAGAGCCATTCAGGACAGCTGCGGGGAAGGAAAACTCTCTGAGCAGCTCAGATGGCAAAGGGAAAGTCGACATTCATTGGTGGTAAACTTTTCTCCAATTTGCCTCTTAAGTAAAACTTAGGAAAAGTACATGAGGTGATGGAGAAGGCTTTGACTCATGCTGCAGAAGAGGCAAAAGTCCCAGGGACTCTTGAAGTTTGTCAGTTCTTCCAAACGTTTACCTATATAGACGCAAAATATCTATATAGTACAAACAAAAATGTACCAAAGCATATAATAAACACCTATGCAAATATACTATGCAAATATATTGGGTACTAATACACCTGCCACACTTGTAACATTCTTTAAAAGAAATAAAATATTACAGCTACAGTCAGTTCACCCCCCACACCCGTGTCATTCTCTTCCCTCCTTCCTCTTGCTGTGTTCTCAGAGGTAGTAACTCTAGTAGTTTCTGAATTATCTGTGTATCTTTCTTGTGCATATTTTATGCTATTATTATATATATATAATATGCATAAATAATCTATGTAATATTTCACATGTTTCTATTTCTATAAAAATAGTATTTTACATATATAATTGTTTAACCTGCTTTATTGTACAACATTATGTTTTTGAGAACGTTTCTGTGTTGGTCTACAAAACTCTAATTCTTACATTTTAACTAGTATATAGCATTCTGTTATATAAATATACACAATTAAACTAAAAAAATGGACATTTATTAAATACTGAAAAATAATTTGAGTATCTCCTGTGCTTCATACTGTTTTATGTTCTGAGTATGTAGAAGTAAATAAAATAGACTGTTTCCTGCACTCAAAGAATTGACATCCAGTGGTAGAGATTAACAAGAAACAAATAAATATATAATAGAATATCACTTGAAAACATCTTTAAAATGAATAAAAAGCAATGTAAGGGGACAGAGTGTAATGGGAGAGCATATGAGACTTCAGAAAACCTTTTAGAGGGAGAGCTTTCTGAGTTGGAAAGTTCTAAACAAGGGCATTTGAGTAGTTCCAAGTTTTTGTTATTATAGACAATGCAGTAATCATGTTTTTTAATACTGGATAAACAATGCTGTAGTTATATATTTATGACCCCTCTGCCTACCTCCTTGTGAAAAGGAAGGCACATGTTTTTGGGCAGACTTGCTCAACCTTATTCCCACATAGGAAATGAAACTATGTCAATGGTGTACTTAGAGAAACAGATGAGGGATCTTGTTGAATGTCCAAAGGAAACCAACTGGCTTCAAGCCACTGCAAGCCCTTCCTTCTCTACCTTCCTGACTCATCCCCAAGCCTCCGGGATCAGTATCTCAGCACACAGGCGACCCAAGCAGAGCACACTGGGGCTGCTCTCTATGGGAAGTCCTGCTCCGGGAAGCAAGTCCTGGGCAAAGGAGGAGGCACATCTTCAACCTTAGAATTTAGTGTCAAATACTTGTTCCCTGAAGTGGCTCTACTAATCTATACTCCCCTTCTGTAGCATATGAGACTTTCCATTTCACCATATTTATGTCAGAACTTGGTGTTATGCATTTTTAAAATTTGGGCAAATTTGTTTACATTTATTTTTTTCTAATTATTCATCACATTGAACATCTTTTTATATGTTTATTGGCCACTAAAATATCTGTGATTCATGTCCTTTTCCCATTTTTCTTCTGTGCTGTTGGTGTTTTCTTATTAAAATACAGAACTGCTTTATCCAATCCAGGAGCTCATCTTTGGTCTGTTGTATGAAGATGTCATCTCCCAGTCTGTGGCTTGTCTCCTACTTTGTTTATTACTGCCTTTTAATCTACAGACATTCTAAATCTTCAGGAAGCAAAATTGGGCAATATTTTCCTTTATGGTTTATATATTTTGTCTTATGACTCCTTTTCTACCTGAGGCCATATAGTATTTTTCTATAGTTTCTTATAAAAATGTCCTTGTTCATTTTGAAGCCAAAACTTTGTCTGGCATTGATTTCCTTGTATTCGCATTAGTGAGGTTTATTTTATTTTATTATGACTGTCTTATGACTAAATTGTTCTACACTTTCCCCAACCTACAGGTCAGCTTCATAAGCACTCAAGTCTTCCTTTGCAACATATGCTCCTCTACTTGAGAAGAAGAGGCTTCGAGTGACAACTAGCACCTGGCCCTGAGGTTCCCTGATGGCCTCTGAGTGTGCTCTTGTGATGCCTGATGCAGCAGCAGTGAGAAACTCAAACACTGGATGGTTTCTCTCTTCATGCATTATAACTGTGGTAAACTTCGAAGAGAACTTTTTAATTTAAAACCTATTTAAATTTACGTGAGTTAGTCATGCCAAAGCTCATGTGCTGTTATCAGGAGCTCCAGCCTCCTAAACTCCAGAGTAATTCATGGCCAGGTTACAGGGTGTGCCCCACAGTCCTGCAAAGACTAGGGCCAACCATCAAATTTCATATATTCCAGGTTTGAGACATGTAATTAGTTGACCTACAATAAACACACTTTATCATTTAGGGATGTTTTGCTTTGTTTCCTGCAAACTGTGAGACACATGCATTATAAACTTCATACATTATTAAAACAGTTTTTTTTTAACTAGCTTGACAGAATAATACTGGAATTAACCAGAAATTCAACTTTCTGGGCTTTAAAATGGCACAGATCCAAACCAAGATTCAGAAAAAGAAATAACAACCCTCAGCTATTTTAATTAACAACCACAACAGTAACAAATCAGCAATTTGAAGAAAAACTTCACAAATAACTTTACAGTAGAGATTTCTGTGAGTGCAAATAACATGGAAATGCTAACAGGAAAAGAGAATGGAAGCTATCTTTTATGAGACACTTAGTGTCAATCGGTCACCACAGAAAATACTCCTACATATGCCATATCATTTCAAACTAACCACAGCCCTCAGAAACATTAAGAAAATTCCCACTTTAAGAATGAGAAGCTGAGAGACTTCTGGCCAAGATGGAGGTATAGGTAGACATGCTTCACGTCCTCACGAAACCATAAGAAGGACAACAACTAATCTCAAAACAAAATATAGCCAGAATTGTCAGAAAAGTGAACTGTATGGAAGTCCAACAACCAAGGATTTAAAGAAGAAATATTCATCCAGACAGGTAGGAGGAGCAGAGACAGGGAGCCAGGGCAGAGATCAGTGGCAGTGGCAGTGAGACAGTGGTATCTGGTGGAACAGGTGGTCCCATGTTCACCCAGGGCAGATAAAAACTGGAAGGGACATCTGGGGAGTGAGCCATCCCAGTCCCAGGCCAGAGGGCACAGCCCAGGGTTCCATCATTGGGAAATAAAGCTTCATAACTTCTGGCTATAAAAACCAGTGGGGGTTGGGGTAGCAGAAGAAACTTCTGGTCTCTCAGGAAAGTCCATTTAAAGGGCCTAGAAGGTCCTAGAATGTACACAAACCCACCCAGTCTGGGATTCAGCACCAGGGAGGCAGTTAGAAGTGCTCTTTCAGCCATACTGAAAGTGGGAGAAGTGATCAGAAACAAGGCAAAAGCCAAGCAAGCAGCATTGTTCCCTCTCATACCCCTCCCCAACATATAGCACCACAAAGTGGCCAAGCAGGTTGTCCCATTCTAGTGAATACGAAGGCTCCACTCCTTATAATGTAACGGGTACTCCAAGACAGGATCAAAGCAGCTCTATCCAATATACAGAAACACACACAAGGAAGCTGCCAAATTGAGGAGACAAAGAAATATGGCCCAAATGAAAGAAGAGATCAAAACTCCAGAAAACCATAACTAAGTGAAATAGAGATAGTCAACCTATCAGATGCAGAATTCAAAACACTAGTGATAAGGATGCTTAGAGATCTCACTGAGTATGGCAAATGCATAAGGGAAGAAATGAAGTCTACACTAAATGAAATAAAGAAAAATCCACAGGGAGCCAACAGTGAAGGGAAGGAAGCTGGGGATCAAATCAACAATTTGGAACATAAGGAAGAAATAAACAGTTAAGCAGTCCAGAATAAGGAAAAAAGAATTCAAAACAAACAAGGAGAGAATAAGAAGATTCTGAGACATCTTTAAATGTGCCAACATCCAAATCATAGGGATGCCAGGAGGAGAAAAGGAACAGCAAGAAATTGAAAAATCATTTGAAAAAATAATGAAAGAAAACTTCCCTAATTTGGTAAAGAAAATAGACATATAGACATACAAGTCCAGGAAGCACAGAGTCCCAAACAAGTTGGATCCAAAGAGGTCCACACCGAGATACATCATAATTAAAATGCCAAAGGTTAAAGATAAAGAGAGAATCTTTTTTTCCCCCTCCTTTACTCCCCTCCACCCTGCATATCTCCCCAACATTTCCCCCTTTAAGTTCTTGTCCATGGGTCATGCATATAGGTTCTTTGGCTTCTACATTTCCTGTACTATTCTTAACCTCCCCCTGTCTGTTTTCTCCCTACCACTTATGCTACTTATTCTCTGTATCTTTTTCCCTTCTCTCCCTCTCTCGCTCCCCTATTGATAACCCTCCAAGTGATCTCCATTTCTGTAGTTCTGTTCCTGTTCCGGTTTTTTGCTTAGTTTGCTTTTGTTTTTGTTTTAGGTGTGGTTGTTGACAACTGTGAGTTTGCTGTCATTTCACTGTTCATATTTTTTATCTTCCTTTTCTTAGATAAATCTCTTTAATATTTCATATAATAAGGGCTTGGTGATTATGAACTCCTTGAACTTGACCTTATCTGAGAAGCACTTTATCTGCTCTTCCATTCTAAATGAAAGTTTTGCTGGATAGACTAAAATTGGATGTAGGTCCTTGCCTTTCATGTCTTGGTATACTTCTTTCCAGCCCCTTCTTGCCTGTAACGTCTCTTTTGAGAAATCAGCTGACAGTCTTATGGGAACTCCTTTGTAGATAATTTTCTTCTTCTTAAGAGATAATCTTAAAAGCAGTAAGAAAAAGGCAGAGAGTTACCTACAAAGGAGTTCCTGTAAGGCTATTAGCTGATTCTTAAAATGATACCTTGCAGGCAAGAAGGGACTAACAAGAAGTATTCAAAGTAATGAAAAGCATGGACCTATAACTGAGATTACTCTATCCAGCAAAGCTATCATTTAGAATGGAAGAACAAATAAATTGCTTCCCAGACAAGGTAATGCTAAAGGAGTACCTCATCCCAAGCCCTTATTATATGAAGTGTTAAAGGGATTTATTTAAGAAAAAGATGAAGATCAAAACTATGAACATTAAAATTACAACAAACAACTATCAACAACTAAATCTAAAAAAAAGAAAAACAAAAACAAACTAAGCAAACAACTAGAACAGGAAGAGAATCATAGAAATGGAGATCACATGGAGAGTTATCATCTGGGAGAGGGAAGGGAAAGATCGGGGAAAAGGTACAGGGATTAAGAAGCATAATTGGTAGATACAAAATAGAATTTAAGAATAGTATAAGAAATGGAGAAGCCAAAGCACTTATATGCATGACTCATGGACATGAGCTAAGGTTGGGGAGAGTGCTGGAGAGAAGGGTGGGACTGGGTTGAGGGGGGGGGAGGGAAAAATTGGGGCAACTGTAATAGCATAATCAATAAAATATACTTAAAAAAATAAAGTGTGCATCGCTATGAAAGCTAAAAAAAAAGGATGAGAAGCTGCAATGCACAAACCTTGATAAATGTGCCCAAGATGCAGATCTGGTAGCAGTAGGTCAGGGATTCAGACTCCAATCTATGTTTCGCAATGTCTTTGCTCATCCATTCCACCAGGGCTTCTGATTCTAGTGCATGTATGTGTGGCTCTAAGAATAGTTCAAAGAGCCACATTAATTTCAGGACCAGGGAGGAATCAAGGTGAAGTTCAGGACTAGAAGTGTGTGACTTCTCCAAAGCTGGCCTAAGTCTGCTTTGGAGTGGATCTAGCCTGTGGCTGACCCCCAAACCACCCAGCCTCTGACATTCATGCGTCTTTACTCAAAACTGTGGCATCCTATCAATGGTGGTCTCTAACCTGGGTCAACGGGAGTCCAGTGCATATTACAAGCCTCACGATCCCTCCAAAGTCAGACATGCATTGGAATATGGCATGTTTGTGTTTTAGAACGATAATATGCCATGTTAACAATTACTGCAGAACACATCCTACAGGTATGAGGCAGCGACTCGTAACCTTGTAATTATATTGATATTTCTGCTGGGAAACAATGGAAATTCACACTAACGAAGGTAAAACAAGACAATATGTAGCCCTGTCAGTTTAGGTAAAACTTTGCTGTTAAATGAGTTAGAAATACTTTGGGTTTTAGAGCTTTGAGGATTTCATAATTGTACATAATTGAATGCACTCCTACTTTTAAAATACTGAACACTCTGGAAAATGTATAAAAATGTTTTGCCATCAACAAAACTTTTCACACATTATTTCACTCTCACAGTAACCATGTGAGAGATTTTCATTCTATTTTATGAATGAATCTTCTGAACTTCAGAGAGCTTGCAAAACTTGCAGAAGGTCACGTAGCCAGGGAACAATGAAATTGGTAATGCTTATATCCTCTGACCCCCTACAGGAGATGTGATAGGATCTATAGCTTCTGGTTCTAGTTGTACTGCTTTCTCCTGTGGAGCCTTACAAGCGACTTAAGTAGGGAAAAGCCAGTTGTGTGGTATTTGCACACAACTACCACACTCACAATACTTTCTATGCTAGATGTGTGGGGTTTCCCCCCACCAAGAAATTCTGTGACTCCAGCTGGGTATTCTACAATTTAACTCAATTCTCACACTGTCTACCTAGAGACAGGATCAGATCCCACTAGTTAAGGACTCAGGCTCAGTCCTACAAGACTGCCCCCCACCCCCACCTCCACCCCTACCTGTCCCCTGCCATGTCAGATGCCAACTGCAGGTCTAGGGTGTTTGTTACCCATATATCTGACTAATCTGCTATAAATCTGAGGTTTACACAACCCTTCCTTCGGTTCAATTGTTAGAGTGGCCCAGAGAACTCAGGAAAAGATTTACTTATTGTTTACCAGTTTATTACAAAAAGATGTGATAAAGAATACAGATGAACATCCAAGTGGAAAAGCTGCATAGGGCAAGGCATAATGGGAAGGGCCCCGGAGCTTCCCCGCCCTCTCTGGGCTCAACACTCTTTGTGTTCAACAGCCTGAAAGTTCTCAAACTCCTTAATTTTGGAACTTTTATAGAGGTTTCATCATATAGCATGATCAATTCTTAACTCTATTCCCAGCCTCTCTCCCCTCTGCAGAGAATGAGGGGAGGGGCTGGAAATCCCAAGCTTCTAATCACAGCTTGGTCTTCCTCAGGAACAGCTCCCATCCAGCAGTCATCCAGGAGCCTGCCCAGGGTCTCCTCTTTCGGGAAAAAAAAAAAAAAAAGAAGAAGAAGAAGAAGACACTCCTATCACTGAGGCAATTCCAAGGAATGTAGGAGCTTGGAATCAGAAACCAGAGCTAAAGACCAAATATTAGAATAAATGATGCTTTCTAGTGCTTTTATCGCTTAGGAAATTACACGGGTTTTAAGAACTCTGTGCAGGAACCGGGGGCAAAGACCAATTATTTATTTTCTATTATCTCACTAACTAAACCTCACCGAAGTTCAGTTTCCTTGTCTATAACCTGGGAACAATGATCTGTTTTGCCTAATTTGTAAGACTGGAGTGAGAAACACTATATTGTGCTATGCAAATGTAAGATATTATTACTATACACCTGCACCCGTTTGGCTCAAAGCCTGAATGGGGCTTTGTCAGGACAGCGAGCACTGTCTGTGACTCCCTGGAGAGCTCAGCAGAGCTTGCAGGATGGCCAGAAGGAGGCTGACCCTCTCCTGCTGCGCCTGAGACCATGGTCACAGCTGCAATGCTCCCATTTTTTAAACTTTCAGCTGATCTCTAGCACATTCCATTCTCATGATGTACAAATTTAAAGGACATTTGCCTTCAAGCATGCTAGTAAAAATAAAGCTGAATCTCTTTTTTAATCTTTGGACCTCAGAATATATAATTCACATAATAAAACAAATATCACATGTTTTATCGTCCATTTCTATGTAATGCAGAGATACATACGGGGGCAAAAGTAGGTTCACAGTTGTTCGTATGAAAATAATACAATAATTAATAACTAATAATACAAGAATAACCTCTGTGTTTCACATACATGAAACTGTTAACCTGATTTTCTCCCACCCTGTATTTGGAGGAAAGTCACCTTCCTTTTCATTACAGTCTTTTTAGGACCTCACTGAAATGTAGCAATGCCAAGATCTGCTTAGTGAAAAAACTCTTTAAAAGCATGTTCAGAAAAATGTAATAAAGAATATTTATTATTCCACATATGAGTGAACATGTGGAATCATGGAATCTAATGAACAAATTGGACTAACAAGTGAAACAGAAAAAGACTCACGGATAGAAAGCGGGATGACAGCTATAGGGAGGGTTTAGCGGGTGGAAGGATCAAGCTAAAAGGAGACAGACTCACGGACATGGACGACAGTGTGGTGTTTGCAGAGGGGAGGGCAGTACCAGGGGGACCTGTGGTAATGGAAAAATATGACGAAAAAGACTATTGTTATACAAAAGATTTGGTTGAATTGCAGCCGAACCAGTTTCCTCCTGTGTATCTTGTGGGCTGCCACTTGCGCTGTAACATCCCAGGACAACTTGGACGTGGGCCTGTTTTCTCAGCGTTGTTGTCGTGGACACGTTAGACTAGACTCGTCATTCGCTTCCTTCTAATTTTACACACGTACCAAATTTCATGTAAATACACAATCAATCAATTAAATAATTTTGTATTGCACATATATATATAGGTATACACACATTTATTCAACAAACATATATTAACTACCTCATGTGGATTCACTATTCCTATGAGGCACTGAGTAAATATACGGATCTCCTAGTCTATAAATTCTAGCAGATGAACATTCATGGCAATAAATAAGTTGACTAGTGTAGTATAAGAACATATCACAGTTTTATTGAGAATTCAAGCAAATTGTACAGGAGAGTATGTACATCATCTCAATGAGATGCAAATCTAGAATCTGGGAATACTCTGGAGATTATACTTTACATTTATTTTAAACACATAGAATATTGTTTTGTACATAGTATGTGTTTCATTTATATCTCATTGATTAATATATTTTGGTTATAAATATTTGAAAGGCATTCTTCTGGAGAAGTGACTAAACTTTGTATATAAAAGTATTGCTTCAGAATCTATGTGTGGATGATCTGTCTTAATAAGTGAAACATGGAGCCAGAGCTAAACTATGAGGCAGGTGTCTTAGGCTCCCTCTCATACTCTATGACAGTTTTCTTTTAGCTGCGGGTTAAGATAGTTCATATAATGATGTCTATTTCCTATTTACATCACAAGGTCATGTGAAAAGAAGAATTGTTTATTCATTTATTCATTCATCAGACACTCTGTAAACACCTACAAGTGTGCCAGGCGTTGTGTTAGGTGACGGGGACCAGAAGGCATGATGAGGCTTGTCGTGATGAGGCTCACAAATATACGGGAAGGGTAGAGACTCATAAAGCCTATTCTAATACAGTGTGCTGGTATGAATCAAGTATTATAACATTGAGGTCCCAGGGTTATAAGGAAAAAAAGAAAGAAAGTAATGTTTACTAGAATAACTTCTATATAGGGGCAAATCCAAGTGAATGCTTTTTAAAACCAGATTGTACAGACATTAGATGTCTTCTCATAAGTTAATAACTTAATTTCCAAAAAATAACAATTAGCTTTAAATCACACATAGAAAGGGTTAAATAAAAAGAATAAAAGGAAAAGAAATATATTAAAAGTAAATATGCAGTTTCAGTCATTTCTTCGTTCGCACTCTTACATTTCAAGCCTGTCTTTTGGTCTTTAGTTCTGGCCATTTCAAGTCATAACTCTGTTGCTGATTGGAAATCCTGATAGGAGTAAGAGGGGAACACAGGTTGAAATTCTTTTACAAAAATATATGATTGGGGAATTATCTGTGGATTTCAGTGAACCTTGGGTAACTGAAGTTGGCTGTGATGTCGGAGACCAAAGAGGCTGGAATGGACCCTGGATGGGGTAATAGAGGGATTTTCTAAAGTGCGCAGTCAGTGGCCTTGGCTTCTCTCTGCATTATGTGTTGGTGGAGTTGCGTTTAAGCACAGAGACAGAATTGTCACTATTAATTTCTGTTTATGAGGCATTCCAAAGATATTGTCATACAAAAAAGTAATAAACCGACGTTACTTTCAGGTATGTGAGCTGTAAGGCTAACTCTTTAGCCCTCTGGCTCATTTTCAAGACATTACCTAATACATTACCTCATACTGATGACTAGAGGGAAACAGGTCCAAAAGCACAATCGCAAAGCGCTTCGATAAAGCCCACCCTAGACCTTGTGGCGAAACCGAGATATGAATGCCTCCTAACAGCAGTTCGGGGATACCAGATGTCTGTCTGTCTATTTGCAGTAATATCATTTATAACCTTCAAGAGTCACAGTTTTGCGCTGGAACAGAAATCCTGGCTGGTAGACTATGTGATGCAAACTGTACCTAATCCTACCCCAGAGGAAAGAGCCTATGAGTAGCTGTGGCAGATGAAACACTGTCTCCCTCTTGAGCTTTATGCAGTGGGAAAATGATTAGCCAATAAAATCTTGGTCTTGCAGTTGTGCCTCTCAGAGGTCCATCTTCTAGGAAGGGCAGGGTTGGGTATACAGACACGAAATGGAAACAGTGGCCTGCGAAGGCACCAGAGACCTGCCAGAGGACTCGTTGCTCATACCTCTGCCAGAATCAGACATAAGGGACAGAGGGCTGGCAAAGGGATGGTAACTGGCAAGGGCTGGTTGCAGGCTCATTTTCTGCCTTTACTCGGAGAGTAAAACCTCTATCTTCCACATACCCAGGACATCTGCAAGCAAAAACTCAGCTGTCTCAGTTCTGTCCTTTTGTTATGACTGGTCTACTTCTCTTTACCTATATTCCACACCTCTGCCCCTGCCATTTCCTTTTGGAGTTCCTAAAAGATCATCCAAGATGGTGGCTCTCTACTCTGGTTGTACATTAGAATTGCCTGAAGAGCTTTCCAAAACACCTGCACCTGGGCCTCACTGCCTTCTAATTCAAATGGTCCAGACACCAGCACGGTTAAAAGGTTCAGCTTATTCTAACTTGCAGCCAGTGTTAACGACCACTGACCTAAGGAGTTAGGGGTTTTTTAGGGTAAAGAGTAGCTACTAACATTTCTGGGTATGGGAGTGGATGAGAATAATAAATCTGGTGACATTTTCCAGGATGAACTGGAGAAGGCAGAGACTAGAGGTGGAAACCATATATTTATCGGTTCCGCCAACATCTCAAGAAGGATCACTCATAGTAGCTAGACTGTCACTGGAGGTGAAGTGACTCCACTCAAAGCCTTTAAATTATGTTCAATATTTTGTTTAATTGTCATTTAAGAATGTCTTCTTCTGTGATAAAATATGCAACACTCTGCATATACATAAAGGAGATTTGTCATTGACAATGATTTGCACTGGTAGTTAAAATAATTTCAAAAAAAGGTACCTTGTTTGTCTGTGAATTCTTGGATTTAACTTCCCTTCAAACTAAGAAGCGATCAGAAACTCTCGAACCCATTCTCTGGTTTTTCTGTTAGAGTGTGAACTTCTTCCTCAGATAGTCTGAAGGGAGGCCAATGAGGCTTGATTAAATCAGATTGAAGATGGGGAATATACAGCATAATGCCCTCCACTCACTCCGGACAGCATGGGATCAGCGGAGCCCCCACTCTGCAAAGGTCATCTGACCAGAAGATAGGGAAATTGGGAGAAGCTAGCTATGGAGTATATTCATACTGCTGATATGAAAATACATTTGCTTGTTGAACTGTTCTCTTCTGAAAACTGGAAGAAATCAGAAAGAAGTGACTCCAAGTTTCCAGCTAAATGCCAGAAAGCTATAATAATTCATTCATGTATTTATTAATTTATTCTTTCAAAAGTTATTGAAGTGAAATTCAAGTAACATAAAATTAACCATTTAAAAGGAAACAAGTGTCATTTAGTGCATTCGCAATGTTGTGCAATTACTATCTTCTTAAAAACATTTTTCACCCAAACATTAATTTATTCTTAAATCATGTATTCATCACCTTATATAGAACTACTGTTGTACCAAGTACAATAAACTATAAATAATAATAAAATACAATTTATGGTCTTAAGAAGCAAATGTTTAGTAGGATGATTGGCCATTTTTGATTAAAATATAAAACAATATATGATAAATTCTATTAAAACCCTGACACTGACTAAGGGAGAGCACACGTCTGACTGTAGATGCCCAGGTTCGGTGTGAAAACCTTCATGAATAAGGCAGTGTTGGAGACAGGCTTCAAATGATGGGTACAACGAGTAGAAGGAGGCACTGTACTTCTGGTCCAGGACTACCATGAGCCAAGGGAAGAAAGAAGAAGCATAAGAAATCCTCAGAGTGCTGCATAGCTACCTCTGAACAGGACAATATTGCTAGCAGATATCTTTGAATAACTGACTAAGGATTTGGATTCTATTTGCTAAGTAATGAGCAGCTTTTGAATATTTTTTAAGCAGGAAGAAATACAGACAATGCAGTATTTTAGGAAGATAAATGTGATAACCAGGTTTAGGATGGACTATTGAGAGGAAAATTGTCCCTTGAGGCAATTCTATCAAATACCAAGGGGACTGATCACTTGGTGTGTAAATTACAGAGGTCTTAAGAGAGGCTTCCATGTCCCTGAGAGCAGCTTATGACGGCCATAGAGGAGAAGGGCTTAAGGTACCTCAACCACCCTTCCTGCTTCTAGTAAAATCCACTTGAGTCCTGAACCTACCTGGCTCAGTGGACTGAGTGCTGGCTTGTGAACAAATGAGTTGCCAGTCTGATTCCCAGTCAGGGCACGTGCCCGGGTTGTGGGCCAGGTCCCCGGTAGGGGCTGTGCAAGAGGCAGCCATGCATCGATGTTTCTCTTCTTCTCTTTCTCCGTCTTTCCCCCTCTTTTTAAAAATAAGTAAGTAAAATCTCAATAACAACAACAACAAAACCTACCTTGGTTGCCTTGCCTTAGAAACTCTGCCTAAATACTAGTTCTGTCTTACTGGTAAATCACAGGGTCAGCCTTGTAGTTAAGTCACAGCCAGAGAGTTAGTTGTCATCCTTCAATGATAACTCCTCTCGAGGGTCTAATTCAGGGAAACGTGGGTCTCTATCTCCCAGGCCTGCTTGACCTTTAAAATGTCATGTTATTGGTAGTGATGCTTATTCTTATGTCCTACTGATGATGAATTGAAGGCGATTTTCCTCTTTAACAAAAGCTGTGGTCAGATGTGCAAAGAATCCTCTGGAATATGAGGTTTGTAGATTTGTTCCACTAAATACATTATTCTCAGCCAACAAAAACTTTACTGAGGGCTTACTGTGTGTTAGGCCCTGTCTCAGACTCCCTTTAAAAGGCTCTCATGGTGTGGAGGGAGGGTGTCTAGTTCACTTGCACTGTTTCCCTAGCTTACAGAAGACAAGTAGCTGGCACGTGTGCTCTTCCCGCCCGAGTCCATGTGGCCATGGCACATTTTCCCACTCACCTGGGCACAGCTCACAGTCCTCCTCAGCACAGAGCTGCAGGAAGCCTCTGCGTGCGCTGCCCAGAGGGGACCTATGGCATGCTGCTTATTGTCACTTATTTACAGGCTTGCCTTGAAACAGTAGTCTTTTCTTCCTCCCTGCATTAAAATGCCTGGTCCATAGCAATATAGCTTTACATTTTCATTTAATTTTAAATTCATCCCTTGTTTGAACCTCCTTTATGCCAGGAAACTTGCAGTACAAAAGAAAGGTGCATTTAGTCTTTTCTTTTGTAACCCCACAAGATACTCATTGTTTAATCCTATTTTCTAGAGTCAGGTAAAAAGTGTAGGATCAGAAAGTGTCTTACATGGCTGGAAAATTTCACTGGAGATCTCTGGATGGAATAATATCCAAAGATGAGCCTCACCTGGGTATTTTTATGACTTCTCTCACCTGCTGGCAGACCTAAGCGTCAAGTAGCCCATCCCTCTCTTTAGTCTCCTCATCTCTGCAGAGCCCCTCCCAAGGCCACCCCTCCCAAGTTTGGCATCTGGACCAAAAAGAACACTATTATCTTTGCCCTTCCAAATTATGGAAGCATAAGCATGTCTCAACTCGAATCTTCCCCTTTCCTCTGCCACCAAATAGGAGAAACTCCAATATAGCCTTGTGCACTGACACTCTTTTGGGGATGAGTCGCATTTCAGTCCTCACATCTTCTAGGTGGTTATGTCAGGTTCTCTGAGGGTTCCTCCCAAGGCTGCTTCTCACTAGGATCTAGATGAGGGGTGCCCTTCACATCCTCCGTGAGTGGGGAGGAATGAATGTCCAGCGTACCAAGAACTCTCCCTGTAAAGAATTCTTATCAAACTCTTTAACCCCCAAATTCTTTCTGCTTTAGGCTGGGGGAGGATCTATTACATTTTTCTCTCTGAAAATTAAATGGGAGAAGTTTAATTAAATGTCCAATTATGTGTCTAATTTTTTTGTGAATAAAAGATCACAAAATTTGCAAACCACAGGTTTACAGTCCCTGATCTGAAACTGCCTGAGACATAGAAGATTCAGAACTCACAATTTTGGAAAGACAATATGGTGTGTATAGTATATATTATGTCACACCCCCAGTGGAATTGGGGCGGCACTCCATAATGAAATTCAACAAAATGTGCACATAGTCACCCAATGTGAGAAAAATAGAGGTGACAAATGGTTCCTTCTTGGTCCTGACCAATTTTGGCCACCAAACGACTTGTTGTTTGAATGAAGTAAGGGGTAGTAGAAGACATGCTCTGGTTTCTCTCTTCCTTCTATCCTTCAATCTTCTGCCAGTGAATGACTTCACTTGGCCATTAACCAGCAGGCAAGACAGCCTGAGAACTCCAGCCTATGGAGTGAGCCTTGGTAGGTGGGGAGAAGAGGAGGGAAGACCCAGAGAAGGAGGCCAGCAAGTCTAGAAAGGCGCACTTACCTTTTTCACTAAGGCTGCTCCTTTCAGCAGTCCCTGATTTTGTTCTCTCTACCCTTTCTGTACTAACACCTGTTCTCAACGAATTCTTACCAGAACCAACATTGGATTGAAAACCAGATAGTCTGGGCTGATTCGGGCATCTGCCATTATTTCTTACTGTATCTAGAGTTGCCACAATGAGAGAGAGCTTTTGAGAAGAACGTCTAATCATTTTATATCTTAAGAAAAGCCAGAGAGTTGAATCTATGTGCATCGAGTATATCTGTCTTTCTAAAGGTTTCACTCAAATATTCAGGGTGAATAAGAATGAAGAATACACTAAGTAGTAATTGGTAATTTAGATATCACTGGGGAAAGAAGTATCAGGAACTTTTTCAAGCCTTTGTTTAAGTCTTCTTTATAAGACAAAGGCAAAACATCACTAATATGCATATTCAGAATGTGAGAGGTCATGGATTCTGATCTTCTGCGGCTGCAGTCTGGTATGGAGAACAGACGTAGAACTGCTTTAGCTAAAGGGCCACATGAACTTCCATGAGAAGACACGTATCATTTCATTATAAAAAGTCCTTGCTGCTCTGGCCGGTGTGGCTCAGTTGGGTGGAGCGCCATCCTGTGCACCAAAGGGTCGGGGGTTTGATTTCTGGTCAGGGCAAAAATGGGAGGCAACTGATCGATGTTTCTCTCACACACCAATGTTTCTCTCTCTCTCTTCCTCTCTTTCTCTCTCTCTCTCTCAAATCAATACATATATTTAAAAAAATTTTAAAGTGTAATCACCATTCTTGGTCTTGGGTGTAAGTGTGCGAGGAGGGTAGGGTGGAAAGGACACAGAAGAGACGTGGACAGAGAAGAGTCAGGCCCAGCTGGGGGAGGGAAGGTTCGAATGCGGGTGGAGGAAACTACTGAGGACATCGACTCTGCCATGAGAACTCTTGGAAAAGAACTGTGTCATGAATGGCAGACCTCTTGGCTGCCTCTTTATGAGACTTCACGGTGTTTTAAATTTCTTTTCAATACCCTTTTGGATGTTTCTGTTGCATGCGACACATGCTGAGATAGGTCACAAAGAGGCCCAATTTTATTAGTTGTTTTTGGTAACGCCTTTTTAAAGTGCTCTTTAATGCTGCTAATGCTTTATTAAAGAATCCTGTTTTGGGGTTTTAAATGATGATTAAAAATATAAGCACCTGTATGTTCATGGCAGCACTGTTTACAATAGCTAAGTACAGAAGCAGCCCCGGTGTCCATCAGTAGATGAGTGGATGGAACAACTGTGGGGCACTGACACACTGGAACGCCACTCGGTCATACCAAAGATGAAAACTTTACCCTTTGCAACAGCATGGATGGACCTGGAGAACATTATGCTAAGTGGAATAAGCAGTCAGAGAAAGACAAGTACCATATGATGTCACTCATATGTGGAATCTGATGAACAAACTGAACGAACAAGCAAAACAGAGACAGACTCATAGATGGAGAGCCGGATGACAGCTAGTAGGGGGAAGGGTTGGGGGGGAGGGATGGAGCTAAAAGGAAATAGGACTCACGGACATGGACAGCAGTGTGGTGATTGCTAGGGGAAGGCAATTATAAGGGGACTAAATGGTAATGGAAAAAATACAATAAAGAGTAAATTTAAAAAAAAAAGAAAAACATATGTAAAAAACAAATATGGAAAAAAAATCTTGTTAATCTTTTCCTTCTTTGGAATCCTGGGAATTCCAAACATGTAGATAAAACTGAAGCAAAATACCTAACAGGAAAAAAAGCAGTCTTTGAGCAGTGATCTTGGAAACCTACAATGTTACAGCATAAAATATCTAACAAAAATGTATTTTATTTCCTAGTTTTTGACCATTCTGTTTTACCTCAGACAAATACACGGTGAGGTTTGACATGGCATTCTGAGGGATGTATGTCAGTAAAATTTCCTCATTGCTTGTGATGAAGAGTGTGAATGATTCTGGCGTCGATGCCCATCAATCTCACACGCCCTCCCCCCGTGTCTGTCTGGTCCCAGCCCTGACTCCCATCACAGCAGAGGCCTTGGGCCTGGCTCTTCTCTGCAACATCCACCACGCTGCGTCTTTGACATGCGTCTTTGTTCTGCGTGTGTGGATAGCACATCCTCTCCTTTTTCAGCAATTTCAAAACCTGAATGTTAGTTTCCCACCCCCCTTTTAATTCTCTTTGTTTACAGGAAAGCATTCGTGGTTATTTTCTAGAATTTGACTGACGGCTGACAGGCTGACAGGTTCTGCTGGGAAATGTGAGCAATGTTTCGTGTTTACATCTGCTCCTTCTCAGGGGCACCCCGTGCCGGACGGGTTGCTGGCATGCTGCAGACTTCCCTCTCTCTGGCCAGGGCCCTATTTTCAAACAACACAACCTTCCCAATTTGCCATGAAGTCATCATCTACACTTCTCCCATTGTTTGATGACAGGAATGCAGTAGGGATTTGTTTCTGCTGGAGTTTACCTTCCCAGTATACACAAGGCTTTTTTCCTTTCTCTGAAACTGCTTCAAAGCATCTCTATCTTCACTTTCTTTGTCTTGAACAATGAGTCCTCTTGGGTTGATTTATCAGCCTCTGCTTTGTGACTTTTGTTGTCAATGCGTAAGTCCTTGCCAGTTTAGCTGCACTTTGATTCCCCCTTTTGTCATTGTACTTTTTTTTTATATCCTCACCCAGGGAGGAAGGGATGTAAGGGGAGAAAGAGGGGGGCGGAAAAAACACGTCAATGTGTGGAAGAAACATCAGTTGCTTCCTGTACGTGTCCTGACAAGGGACAAAACCACAACCTAGGTATGTGGCCTGACCGGGAATAAACCTGCAACCTTTTGGTATATGGGATGATGTACCAGCCACGAGAGCCACACTGGTCAGGGCTGCCACTGCACTTTTTAAAAAACATGGTTCTAAAATGGATTCTTAAAGACATGATGGGCTGCATCTTGGTGTGTGTTTGAGTTCATTTTTTAGCGCCCCCCCCAAAAAAATGCCTGAGGTGATTGACCAATAGTACTAATGAAAAGGTATTGTCACCTACTAGAAAGGTATATTATTTGAAGACAAGATATTATCCATGGATGAACTGTGTAGAGTTTTAATAATTCTTCATTTTCCAGTTACTAGTTATGAAAACCCATGAAATTTATTAAGCCTTCCAAGTTGTCAAGTTGAAACACTTAACTTGAAGAGGCAATGTCATAGGACAGAAAGTACACAGACTCTGGACCACACAGATGTGGATTCAAATTCCACCACTTAATGGCTCTCAGACCCTCATCTTCATCGCTGCATTTATAAAATGGGAATAATAGTGAATGTGCAAGACTGTAGTTAAGATACGTTCATACATAAAAAGTGGTTGCAATATAGTAAATACCCCCCCAAATGGTAGCCACTTCTACTTTTATTATTGATTTTTCTAAATACCCCCTCTGTCGGCCTTACTCAGGTGTTCTCTCTGGCATGATTAATTATTATTCTCAAATTTCATAAACCACATTTGGCTTTAATGAAACGATGCATATGTCCATCTGGAAAGCCAGTTAGGAAAATAAATATAATTCTGCAGAATGACTTATAGTCCCTTGGGAAGAGCAAAGCACTTGGCAGACTGAGGATTTTTAGGTAGGACACAGAAATTTTGCCTGGGAGTAAATAATCAATGCCTACTTTTTAATTAAAAATGCCAGGAGAAATATATTAATGTGTGCAGAGTCTACATATCCAAGGGTCCATTTCTGCAACTCCTCCACAGTAAACTTTATTGCACTCAATTTATCTCCCTGCAAAGCCCACCCAGCCGTGGCATGCGATGGGCCTGATGGGGTGTTCCACCGGCTGACTTAACTCTCAAAAGTTTTCTAAGATGCATCATGACTACGTTTTAAAGCATTTTCTTTATTGTGAAGAAAAAGGTCATTTCTTAGAAAACATAATTAATTTTGCCTCTCTAGACTGAAAAAAAAAAAAGAAATGTCATGGGGCAATCACTTTGTAAGGAATATACATGTCTACTACGCTGTGCCTGAAACTAATATAATATTGTATGTCGACTGTAATTGAAAAATAAAAATGTTTAAAAAGATGTAAATAGGATAAGGTTCTTTCAATTTAGCAGTGGAGCAAACCATCATGGAACTCCCTCAGCAATACCTACAGGAAAACGGTTTCTTATTAGCAGTGGTCTGGACACAGTGGACCAGAGAAAAGATTTTGAGACAAAAAGGAGTTCTATAAAATTTTTAACAGAAAATTAAGTTTTATGAATCAGATGAAGATATTCATGAACACTTCAATTTTCTGGAAATTCTATTATTTAAAAATTTTGCATTTTACAATTAAATTCAAAGCATGTATAAAAACTTACCATGCATATAAAAAAGCAAGTTTCACTATTTACCAAAATATGTACTTTTTATGTTTAAAATAAATCTTTTAAATCAAAAAGTCACTGCTTCATTATGCATGAGGCTGAGTGCAGCATTATTTTAACAAATTGGTCATTGTTACACCCGCCAAGACAATGTGTTCTTTTCGTAGTGCCTTCCCCATTTGCTCTGAGTAAGAACTCTAAACTGCTTCGCCAACATTTTAATGACAAGTCATACTTAAGTTGTTTAACATAAAGCTTCTAATATGAACTATAGTCAAGAGTGTCTTAAAATGATCTGAATTTTGCTGCTGTGAGATTTCTAATGAAAAGTAGAACTCTTTCAATTAACAGAATTAATTTTCAGACTTAAACCACTTTCCAGGCTCCCGGAGGCCAGAGACAGATCCACCCTGGATGAGAGTAAGGGGAGATGAGGTCACTCAAGAAATGTGGAGGAAGACCGATGCTGAGGGCAGGGAGAGATTTGGCCCTGAGCACCTGAGAACTGCCCAGCTGTGTCAGGGATTGTCAACTTTGACATTTAGTACACGTTTTCTCCAGAAGGTGGTGCTTGTCAGTCACTCCAGGATGGCTGAGAAAGGGCTCGACTTTACCCTGACCCTCTAAGACGTACCCTTACTAAAAGAAGCCAATGACTACAGAAGCATTACTGGTATAGGCAACAAGACATAATGGTTTAGCATATCTACAACTCCCACATAACAGGCTTTGGGAAATGTTGTGCTGGGGAAGTGGCCGGGGAGAAATGAGTCCTTCAGCATTACGGAAAAAGCGTGAAATTCTAAAATTTTAAGCTGAAGTCTTTAAAATAATCTGTCATAAAAATTCTTAACAAAACCCTAAGAGGTATATAAATTATTTTGAGTTTGAAGTTATTATATTACATTATTTTGAAGTTGTTTGCAAATTTCATGTGTATCTATCTAGGTGTGGGGGTGGAGGGTTGGTAGCCTTCATTATATCCCAAAGATGTCCCAAAATAAATAAGAGCAAGTAACATTTGTTTTATAAAGGAGGAAGGTGAATCACAGCATGGTTAAGTGATGTGTTCATGTCTTTTTTAGAATAGCAGTGGCAGAGCTAGACATAGGAACCTTGTTTTCTCAGGGATGTTGCAACTACATTAAATTCCAACAAATCTCATTTTTAAGAAATAGAAGTGTTTACAAGGTACTCTGCTAAGTTTGTTTCTATATTACATCAACATAGTTTTAAGGATGGTTAAATACTCAAAGCTATGAGCATTATTCTAATAATTTAAAAAATGCTTATTTGACCAAATGTTTCCGTTTTGATTGATTATGTTGGCATTATCCAGACACAGTCCACATAACAGCACACTCCCATGACCATGAGATCCTGGAAATATTCTGGCATCTCCCCCATTACCAATAAAACTATTCAGCACAAGTATGTGGCATAAAAGGGAGAAAAATGGGAAACATATGTCTGAGTTCTCCATGTGAAATTGATACCCATTAAGGGAATGCTTTGCATTATGTGGCCGAAGCATGCAGATAGTTAGCAACCCTGGGACCCAGCAAAGGGGAAAGAAGGAGCAAGGTCAGAAGAGATATTTCCAAAGGAGACAGAATTACAACCCTGCTTTCTAAACCAAAACAGCCCACAGGCACAACTAGTGAAAAAACATTTATACAGGACAAAAGAAATACAAAATCCTGTACTCCTGGTATGGGTGGTTCCTGAAGATTAAGGGTAGGTTGATAAAAAAGCAAATATTCTGAAGAAAACCTACAAACTACAATCATTGTTACAAAGTAACTATGACTGTGTGGCCCAACCCAAATGAACCAAACAATGTTATCATCAACAACAAAATAACACGGAAGATCCCAAGTGGGTATCACAAGATAATAATTGTTTGCTTGAATAGGGTTCGCATCCTTTCCCCACCTGCGTTTGAGCATTCTACTTCTCCTACCACAGAGAAAGGCCAGAAGTCATTTTTCATGAGGAAACAGAGTGAAAAAGAAGCTACATTCCGTGGCTTCATTGAACAGGAGTCAGGGAGTAGCGGACAGCATAGTCTTCGCGCTGTGCTAGGGGCGTGGGGGCTCCAGACGGCAGGGGTAACTGGCAGGGAGAGGAAAACATTGTGGGGTGGAAGAGGGAAAGACTTGGGGGGCCTGGTGCTAGAAAATAGGAGACGAAAAATTTTATAGATTAGCCATGGCATGTATTAAAAGTCCTGACAGTCTTGAGAGAAATACAGTCTAGTTTGGGGGATGTTTCCCTAAATGTGATGACTTGAGGGAAGGTAAGGGCAGAAAGCCATCAAGGCTTTATGAGAGACACAAGTGAAAAGAAAATAAGCAGCATTGTCTAAAACCAATGTCCAGGTAGCACGTGTTTATGACACAGATACCCCAAGTGTGTGACCTACTTTTCACAGTAAGTCACTTCACATTCAATGTGATTGGTATATTTGCTTCTGCATGTACCACAAAAGGAGGTATTCAGCACACGGTGGAGTGGAACCACATCATATTTGGTGATAGGACTGGGGCTAAAAGAAAGTGAAGCGTGGAAGACAAAGGCCAGATATAATACCACTTCAAACTTGCATCAGTGTCAATTGCAAGTTTCAGTGCTTGGTAATACCAGGCAGCAAGGTAAATTCGTAAGTCCCATCTGTATTTGGGATGGCTGCTATCTACAGTAGTCAACTCTGAAAACAAGGTGGCCTTATTCTCCCTTCCTGTGAAGACGTGGATCACAACACGTTTGAGTGAATGTCTCTGGCCATGAGTGACAGGCTCAATCTCGCCATGCCTAGATGGAATCTTCGGATGTTTGTTTCCTTTATTCTCCTAGATCCTGAAAATCTTTCCTTCGGTGAATTGCTTGCTAGAGAAGGCTTTGAATTAGGGATCAGCACATACAATCTTCAAATTGTGATTCAGTGGAAATAGCTAGAAAAGAAGAACTTTACTGTGGAATAAATATATCAGCTTGTCATTTAGTAAAAAAGATCTCCAGGCCCGTGTGGCCAGCTGTCCAGAAAATATCCTTCCTTGGGGGCATTCATGCTTAATTGTTAGAAATGGGTTTTAATTACTTGCCTCTTTACCATAACTCCATCAAGCCAGATTGTATCCAAGGCAGCAGGTGCCATTTACTCACTGCTCACAAGCCAGTATCTGCATGACTTGGATTAAATCCCACTTGGGTTTGTTTGTGTGCGTTTCCATTGTGATCAATGTTTTGGAAAAATTGCCAAATCAGAAACCTATTTTACTATTTGAGGAATAACTTGATAGTTACATTTCCTGGCATTTTCTCCTCCAAATCTAGGGCAGGGTTTTTTGTTGTTGTTGTTCTTTTTTTTTTTTTTTTTTTTAATGAGATGTAGTGTAGTTGACATATAGTTCCAGGTATATTGCATAATAATCCAATATTTGTATATATGGTGAAATTTGACCATAATAAGTCAGTTCATATTCATTACCACACAATTACAAATTTTTCCTTGTGATGAGAACTTTGAATATGTACTCTCTTAACAACTTTCAAATATACAATACAGTCTAATTAACTATATCACCATGCTGTATATTAATTACATCCCCAGGACTGACTGACTTAAAACTGAATGTTTGTATTTTTTGACATTCACTAATTTCACCCATCTCCCTGTCTCTTGCAATCACCAATCTGTTTTCTGTACCTATAAGGTGTTTGTTTTTTTGGATTTTACATATACTTGAGATCATACGGTATTTGCCTTTACTCTGACTTATTTCACATAGCATAATTCCCTCAGTGTCCATCCATGTTGTCCCAAATGGAAAAATTTCTTTCTTTTATGTCTGAATAATATTCCATTGTATATATATGTATATGCTTGTTTATTTACATCCCCCCAAAAGAAATCCTGGTTTCTAGATAATTTACTCTCCTAAGTATAGCATAGTGGCAACATACGAACATTACAATTAAGAGGATCTGGATTAGAATATGAACTTCAATACTTCAATCTAGATATGTGTCCTTGAGGGTGTAATCTCATGGGGTAGTTAATGAGATTCAAATTAATCAGTGATGTAAAGAGTTTAGAGCAGTATTTGAAACATAGTAAGTATACACACAGGATAGCTCTTATGAATATCAGTGATAACCTCTAGGAAATACCTGCTGTGAGTGGAACATGTGGTCCCCCTAGTCACAAATGAGACTTATGAAAGTATCACGTTGTGGGGTAGCCTCTCTTCATCAAGAGAATCTCAACTGCAATTATCAGGGGCGGAGTCCTCTTATTCCAGATGCCTGTCTATAGTAATGTCTGGTATGTTCCTTAAATGAAGACTTCATGAAGACAACAAAATTATTAGCTGAAAATGACAGGACCCACCCAATGGAATGAAAATTATGTACAAGTCACTATACAGTTAACTCAAACATATAAAAACCTGGTTAGTATGGGGCTGTAATATTAATGTCTAGTTTCTCCTCACTAAAGAAACTGCAGAATCGATTCTCTTTTTCATTCCCTTTTATCTCACTTCCTTTTTTTCCTTGAAATGTTTCAGAATTTTAAGTAATCCTGGTATTATAAAATAAATGCCCCTTGTTAAAAAGTAATGAATCTACAATTGTCTCAAAGTAATAAAAAGCTAAATTTTAAAAATCAAAAGCATAAAATTTTGTAAAGGAAAAAATGTAAGTCCCTATAAACCTTTTTCCTGCTTTTCATCATCTCACTCCAGAGAAGCAGATACTACCAAGAGTTTGGTGTCTGCACTTCTACGTTTTTCTAATCCATATATAAACATGTATATGTATACATATACACATTTTTTTCTGCAAAAACAATCTTATACTACATATACCATTCTATGCATATGTTCTTCCAGTTGCATATATTTTGGGCAGATTGCCATATCGGTTCATTTAACTTTTCTTGATTTTTAACTAGTATACAATTTAGATTGTTTATGAGCAAGACTGGGCAATTTTAATATGTTCTTTGGTGTCTTGTAGTTCTTTTCATTATAGCCTGCATTATTATAGCCTTTGTCCAACTTCCTCCAGGACAATTTGTCTTCTTATTGATGCATAATAGCTTTTAGTTTATTAAATTAACCCATTAATAACCATGGCTGTGGCAACCATATTCTCCCAAGCTATTATTGGGTGGGCCAAAACATTTATTTAGTTTTTTTCTGTAAATTGGCTCTAGTAGTGCCTACTTGTCTTTAGCTTAATTTGAAAAAGTTTGGTTAGATTGTAATATGACAACTGTTGTATTACTGTGCTTTTAAGAAAAACATCAAAATTGGTGAATTTTTGCACAGTCATTCTAATAATGAAGGTGGAAGAAGATACACAACATTTTCAGCATATTATGCTTTATTATTTCAAGAAAGGTAAAAGTGCAACTGAAACACCAAAAAAAGACTTATGTGGTGTATGAAAAAGGTGCTGTGACTGATCAAACTTGTTAAAGATGGTTTGTGAAGTTTCATGGTACTACTGACGTATTGGTTAAATAATTCTTTGCTGCGGGGCTGCCTTATGCATTGGAAGATGTTCAGCAGCACCCCTGGCCTCTACCCAGTAGAAGCCAATAGTGGGAGATAGCCAACATACTCAAAATGTCCAAATCAATAAAGTTATTAGTAAAAACAAAAAAATGTGTCTTTTATTTTACAAACAAAACTAAATAGACTTTTTGGCCAACCCAACATATTATTGTTTTACCTTATTTATAGTGTTTAGTGTTAAATGCAAATGTTAGAAATTTTTAGTAGTCAAGCTTACCTATGTTTTTAACTTATTATTCACAGACTTCTTGTCATGCTAAGAAATGTCTTTCCTAGTTCAAGATTACAAAAAAAGTTAATTTTTCCTTTAGTTATTGTATTTCTTTATTTTTAAGTGTATTTTATCACCTGTCCTATTACAGTTGTCCCCATTTTTTCTCTCCTTTATCCCCCATCTGCCCCGACCACCCTATCCTCCAGCACCAACCTCCCCCCCCGGCCTTACTTCATGTCCATAAGTTCTTTGGCTTCTCTATCTCCTATACTATTCTTAGCCTCCCCCTGTCTATTTTATGCCTACCAATTATGTTTCTTATTCCCTCTATCTTTTTCCCCACATTCTCTCCATCCCCCTCACCACTGATAACCCTCCATGGGATCTCTATTTCTGTGATTCTGTTCCTATTCCAGTTGTTTGCTTAGTTTTTGTTTTTTAGGTTCAGTTGTTGATAGTTATGAGTTTGTTGCCGTTTTACTGTTCATAGTTTTTTATCTTCTTCTATTTCTTAGGTAAGTCCCTTTAACATTTCATATAATAAGGGCTTGATGATGATGAACTTCTTTAATTTGACCTTATCTGGGAAGCACTTTATCTGCCCTTCCATTCTAAACAATAGCTTTGTTGGATAGAGTAATCTTGGATGTAGTTCCTTGCCTTTCATGACTTCAAATACTACTTTTTTCCAGCCCCTTCTAGCCTGTACAGTTTCTTTTGAGAAATCAGCTGATAGTCTTATGGGCACTTCTTTGTAGGTAACTCTTTCCTTTCCTCTCGCTGCTTTTAAGATTCTCTCCTTACCTTTAATCTTGTGTAACTTAATTGTGATGTGCTTTGGTGTGTTCCTCCTTGGGTCCAACTTCTTTGGAACTCTCTGGGCTTCCTGGACTTCCTAGAAATCTATTTCCTTCACCAGACTGGGGGAGTTTTCCTTCATTATTTGTTCAAATAAGTTTTCAATTTCTTGCTCTTCCTCTTCTACTTCTGGCAGCCCTATTATTTGGATGTTAGAGTGCTTAAAGTTGCCCCAGAGGTTCCTCAGCCTCTCCTCATTTTTTTAAATTATTGTTTCTTCATTCTGTTCTAGTTG
>PVJI01015004.1:0-42389 GCA_004026765.1 Micronycteris hirsuta | reverse complement strand
GAAATTCATACCTTGGGATACCCTGCAGTGTTGAGAATGAAGATTGGATTCTGCATTTTATCTATTTCTGAATAAAAATAATTAGTTTATGGAGCTACATGTAAAGGAAAACCCCCTTGATGTTGATCTGCTTACCTGTGATTATATACTTTTGTTTATAAAAGTCCCCATAAAGGTGTTTTTCCAAGAAGTTATCAATGGCTCCCATGTCTTATGATGGGATTTCTAATTTTCCACCCTTCTCTACACCTTTCTGTATTGAGCTGACTTTTTAAAAATCATCATATATGTACTGATTTTATTTTAAAAAAGAAACCACTTGTATCTCCTTCTGCTTTCTGTTAATGGAGAAACTTGGTTCTTCTTGCTGACACAGTAGAGAATTACAGATCAGCAAGTGTGTTAGTGTACAAGCAGAGCTTATGGGTGGTACATTCTCACAGAAGAGAATGGGCCTTGCTGAGGTGGGGCAGAAAGACATAGGTTCAGGGCACAGAAAGGTAAGGGCAGCAAGAGGCAAGGGCCTGAGTGGCCAGAGCCAGGGTGGCAAAAGCATCAGGTCCTTTGTTCTGAGGACTTACATAGTTGGCAGGATGGGGGTGAAGAAGTTACTTATTGATTGACCAGTAATGATGGTGTCAGCTCTCCTGGGGGCGGGGGCGGGACATGACTACCCAAACTTAGGTACGTGTGTGGGTCTGTTAGTCTGAATCCTTATCTTGCTCCAGAGCCCATTTGTTCATCTTGTTGTAAAACAGATATGTGACAGGAGGCAGTTAATTAAAGTTGGGGCACTTACCCAAAGTTATTTATGGGCTCTTCTGTAAGCATTAGGGGCTCCCTTGTAAGACAGATGGTGACCAGCGGCAGGACATTAACCAAAGTTGTTTTATGGGCTTCTTCTTTGGGCCCTGTGGACTCCCTCTGCTTCCCCCATCCAGGCCTTGGGACCAACACACAGTTTTGAGATTTTCTTTCCCAGGTACTAGAAATGATACATAGAATTTCAAGGACCGCCTTCCTCTCATGTTAGCATGGTGTTTCCTGTGATGTTGGAACACCTGGCAATATTATCAGACCAGGCTCAGGACTGCGGAGTTAGTGGGTGAGGCGTGTCTTCCTCTTTCTCTCTGCCTTGGTTTACTATCCATCCTACCTAAGTGCTAAAATGCATTTCCTGGCAACCAGGAAGCTAGGCGCTGGCCAGCAACAGCAGCGCAGTCTCAGAGCTCTTCCCTATGCTGTCTCCTGCCTCACTTCCTTGAGTTCAGGGGGCTTGCAAAGTACCCGAAGTTCTCTGGGATGAGGTAGACCAGATGGAATGAAACGTGGTCCCATTAGCTTCATAATGAGTGGCCAAACACCTTGCTTGGCCTCAGGACAGTTCTGCAGCCCGAGCCCTTGGAAAATCTCAGCAGTAGCTGATTGACCTGAAGCTAATGATGACCAGCTGTTGGGACGTTGGTCTTGTGGCAGATGAATTATTTCAGCAGAACGGGGCCATGAAAGAGTAAGAGCTCAGCAACCTCTCGGCCAGATCATCTTAGGCAATTATTTCTCCTTTCTAGCCTCAGTTTTCCTGTCCATACAATGGAGTTAATGGAACCTACATTATAAGGTTATTGTGGGGATCAGATAAAAATAACTTATGTAATATATTGTAATAATGAAGAGGGAAATAAACAATATCAGTTTCCCTCCTCAAAGTCTTTCCATTGTGTGGTTAATTGCTTGAAACTTGGCTTGAGGGCAAATTTATTTGGAAACATTTACGAAAGATAAAAGCCCTCCCCGGCTCCTGGTCTGCATCCACACAGCTAGCCTTCCGCACACTAGGCTCTCGCCGCTGGTGGGAGTCTTACAACTCAATTATTTGTTTCCAGAACTTTGACTTCCTGGTGCATTATCTTGCATGATATGAGGGAAACAAGGGAATTCTACTGTTATTTCTATGAATAGAACATGATTAAACAGTTCTCAGGAAATCAGAACAAAAGGAAATGCTTTGCACTGGAAAGGCTCGCAATCAGCTCTGCAAGGTCAGAAAGGCATCTGTCATCTGAGATGGAAGGAGGGTTTCATTTCCCCCGCGGGGACCGGCTCGGGGTGTCCAGGTTTCGATCTCCGGGTTTCAGCTCCATTCAACAGCAGAGTCGGCCTGCTGCCCTGGGCTGAAACACAAGGTGAGCACATTTGATTACTTCTGTTTTATTCAGAAAAGCAGTTTGGATTGTAAAGAATAATTAAGACGAGTGAACCAGCCCACCATGTTGTTTTTGGAGGGACAGTCTGTTGTAGGGTATGATGGAATCATTCTCTCAGAAGTCAGCTTAACACAGGAACCCAGCAAAATAAGACTGCCTACAGGATCGGAGTTCTCGGGAAAAATGTTTAAAATACAAAAATATGTTATGGCAACTAGTTCTGCACGTCAAAGCAGTGAACTCGAAGAGCTGCGTTCCAGTGCCATGGAATCCAGGACTGAGCAGGGCAAACAACACCGTCCAGACCATCTCTCCCTCGGTCACGTCTGTGTTTCTGTATGACGTCTGTGTTTCTCGTCGAGGTTAATGTTTAGGAAAGATAGATATACAAGTGAACCTTGTGCTTAGGCTAGGGGTTTCAGAATTTAAAAACGCACAAAGGTCCAAGTCACAACTTTCCCAAGTCAGAGCCCTGGACCAGGAAAATTTACCTCCGTCCGGTGGGCGGACATCTGAGGCGGCTCGACGTCGTCCCGACCCTCGCAAACATCCTCGCTGTGGGAGGCGGGGGAGGAGGGAGCTCCAGTGGACTGCGTGTTGGGTTGAATGCCATTGGGAAGTGATGACATTGAGGAATTAACAACCTCTGAATGGTCAAGCATGGAAACCAAGCTCTTCAGCATTTGGGTCACTGGTAACCACGGGATGAGTAACTTGGCTCACCCTGACTGTGGGTACGTGTGTACCGTGCGGGCATGCACATGCATTAAGTGGAATAAGAGAACTGAAATAAAAGATTCCAAACAATTAACTGCCCAATTAGCTGGCCTTGCAATTATGGGAATGACATTCAGTTAAAAACGCAGTGATTGTTTTAAATTTAATTGCCCGTTTTGAAAGCAAACTCCTGGCTCAGCCGTGATGCCAACTGGTTCTCACTGCGGTGCCTTGACTTTGAGGGCAGGCACGGTAGTTTCCCTTCCACCAAGTCCGAGTCTGCTTTCTTAATTAACAACGGTGACAGGAGGGAGGGAAAACACGTGGTTGGGAGCTGGGGGCGCAGGTGGACAAGCGTTGCAGTGAGTTCCCAGGCTTGAGGGTGGCCTGCCCGGTCTCTGCACCTGAGGAAATATTGCAGGGGGAGGCAGGGCAGGCCAGGAAGGCTGCCGATCCAGGGTGGTGTTGTGCGCTCAGCTGAAGGCCTCTTTTAAAGCAGGGTGGTGTATGGGCCAAAATCTAAGACAAGGAATATGAGCAAAACTCGGCTTCCAGAGACTCAACAACATTACTGATGGAGGTCTGGCTGCAATCTTACCAGCATTCCCTGCTGGCACACAGAAGTCCATGCAGGTGACGGAACCAGAAAACTCTTCTCCCTCCTCTTTGTTTTCAAATAACTGGTGTCGTGGACTGACCTGCTCGCCCACCCGGGGCCCAGCTCCAGGGGGCACAAGAACCTCAGTTTTCTTCGGCATTCTCCCCTCCTGGCATCGTGCCCACCCGCTGCCCACCCAGATAGACAGCACGGCCCTCAGTTCAGTGGGGCCCACGGTTCCCACATGCATTATTTTCAAATCCTTGAGCTCAGAAAGAAGGGGCTGAGGGGAAACAGGACTTTGAGGGGCACTGGGATCTCCTGTGAGACAGGCCTCTTCTGCCTTGGGTGGCGGCTCAGACCTCAGAACCCAGGGAGGGCTCTGCGCCGGTGAATATTTAACAAGTGTAAGAGTGTCTGTCACAGTGTCCCGAGAAAGCCCCTTTGGCCATCACTTGTGCTCGGCTGCACGATGGACTGCACGTTCCTAATGGTCATACTGTTGCCGGGGAGAGAGATGAGTCAGGCCCTCCTCCCACCCCCACCCCCCAGCTTGTTCCTCAGTCCTCGCCTTGCTCACAGGAGATGAATTTAAGCAAGAGACAAACACATATAGTGAAAATGAGATAGCAGGTTTATTTATGAAACACACATGAGCACAGAGCTGTAAGCAGGCACCCAGCGAGTCTGAATGCCCCGCCGATGGAGGAAATAAAGTTGTCAGTAGGTTTGTTATCTGTTCTGTGCACGTAAGCGGAGGCTACACAGAGGCACCCAGCTAACCCGAGTGCACCGACTATTGGGGTTCAGGGGTTATATTCCTTAGTTAACTTCTAGGTTCCCCTTCCTCTCCCTTCTTAGCCTTGGGAATAATGCACAGCTACGAAGGCTTTCTTTCTCAGCTGGTAGAGGCTCTCTGTCTCAGTGAAGTCGCCACAGGGGCTCCTTTCCCAGCACAGCCTCAAGGACGCCCTTCTCCTCGCTGTCTCTGCTCATGGTGTTTGGAACGCCCGGCAATCGAGCCGGACTGGGCTCAGGACTGCTGAGTGCACAGGGAGACACGTCTCCCTCCTGCTCCCTGCCTTAGTTTACTGCCTACCCTACCTAACAGTATTATAGGTCAGGAACCAGCACTTGCTTAAGAGCATAGGGGCTTCCAGATCTGGGCTCACTGCAGGCTCTGCTGCTTCACCACTGGGGGAACCTGGGCAGGTGACTTAAATGTTCTGAGCAGCAGGGAACCTGTCTGTAAAAGGGATTCCCCTTTTTGGTACCTGCCCCACTGAATCACTGTAAGGACTAAATAAGGAAATGCATAGGAGGGGCCTACCGCTGGTAAGCACTCAAACCTGGTAGCTTTTATTACTTTCTGCTTATTATTCCTTTGGAAAGGATGGCTCAGTGTCAAAGCTGGGCCTCCAGAGGTCCGTCAGCGCCGCAGCCTTGTGCAGACGCTGGGGCCTGGGTGCTGAGGCAAGGCGGACGGGCCACTGCAGGGTCCACCCTGCATGTGGCCTCCAGTGGGGTCCTTCTAAAGATGGAACTCGAAAGCATATCTCTCACACAGCTTAAAGACCTCCAGTGGCTGCCGCGGACGACAGGACCCAGGCAGGGCTTCTTGCAGTGACAGAGGGCCCCTCGAGCCACGTGGGAGTTGGGTAGAGGCGAGGTTGGGAAGGGTCCGAGGGTCTGCCTGGGTCAGTCCACGTCTAGGGAAGACCCAGGATCAGAAAAGAGACAGATTTGGGACAAGCACTTCAGGACCTCAGGCAGGCTGGGAGGGAGGGGGGAAGGCCTGCATGACAGCTGGGCCTGAGCGACCAGGGAGATTTCGAACTCTCTCTGTCCCGTCGCCATATGGCTGCCTTGCTTCCTGGCGTGTGAATGGACGTGTGCAGTACCCGTGTGGTTCAGTGGCTGGTGTGAGAAAGGGGCCCTCGCCATTGGCAGGAAAGCTTGCTTTGTGTTGCAAGTCAGAGAAACTCCAATTCCAATGGGCTTGGAAAATAGGGGTTTTTTCCCCTGACAATTCTAGAACCCCAGAGGAAAGGCAGGGTCCGGGTGAGGGACTACAGGTGGCTCAACGATGTCATCGAGAATGCAGGTTCTCCCCACGTCTCAGCTCGGCCATCCTTGCTGTGGGCACCTTCCTAAGACGCTTTTCTTTAGAGTCTCGAGATAACTGACAGGGAAAATGGCAAGTCCCCGCTTCCTTGTGAGTGGGGGACGAGCCTGGGAGACCTCACCCGAACTGTGCAATGTGAATCTTTCCCTTCAGCCTGCCTGGGCAACTGGGGGCACCCTGACTCCAACATGGTTTCCCTCGAGTGGGGTGGATCCCAGAAAAAATCTGAGACTCATCTGGAAAATGGTCAGGGGAGACTGTGGGTGGGGTGTGCGAGCAACCTCTCCGCAGGCCCTAACAAGCACGCACCACACACGGACACGGGAGCACGCCAGGTTTGCAGGGCTGTGATGTCCTCGAGCTTCCCGAAGGCCATGGCAACCTGGAGAGGTGGGCAAGGGTTAGTCTGTCTATTTGCCAGAAAAGGGCTCAGGGAGGTGGAGAAACTGATTCAGGGTCACACAGGTGGAGGCTCAGCGGCAGGTCTTTTCTTGCTCTTGCTGCTCACTCAGAACTTGGTGGTGGTCTAGAATCCTGTGTGGGCCCAGAGAGTGGGAGGGAGGCCCGGGGGTGATCGAGTCGTTTGTCCTGTCTACGATTGGGTTGATGTGGGACAATCCACTCAGGAACAACCCCACCATGTGCACACCCTAGAACTTCTGTGCTTGACTCTCTCCCAACCCCCAGCCCTTAGCCACCAACCAACTGCCCTGTGGCACCGGCTTTTCCTGGCACCATCCCTGCTTCCTGCCCACAGGCCTGCTTTTTCTTGTTTTCCCTTCCTGCCTCTATGTGACCTTTGCCTCAAGACTCCCCATCATCAGCTAATGACAAAGTCCTCCCTGTGTGGGTGTGACAGGCAGGGGACTGGGAGAGAGGAAGGACATTCTTTCTGGAAGGAATGTCAGAACGGCTGGTGCAGCTCCCCCAAAGCAGCATGGCAGCAGAGCCATGTGAGCAGATCTGGGTAGATTGGCCCAGGTCTTGTCAGCCGGAACATCTACTCCACTCGGGCAAACACATCGATTTGTCCACTTGAAGATGGGATTCCTTCCAAGAAGTTTCCCTGTTGATGTTTGGTGCAAACTAAAGGGTTGGCAACAGGATGCGGGACAAGCTGGTTTTCAAAGTAGCCAAGGGGCACAGTCTGCTTGTTGGCTGGTGGGGCTTACCTTTTGCTCCTGAAGAGGGGCAGGGAGATGGGGGATGTGGTCTTTTCTCTATATTCTTATTCTGATGGGAGAGCCAGAATCAAGGAGGCTTCCCTTCCTAGGGGCCAGCGGGAGGCACTGGCTCCTCTGGCCTCTGTGCTGCCCACCCTCCAGGCCCATGCAGTTGGAGATGGCATCAGGGTCTGCCTGGGTGTCCTGTTCTTCTCCAGGGCTCCTTCTCTCCTTTTCCAAAGGGAGTCTCCCAAACTCTGGTGGGCCCCACCAGAGATGCCTAGACACCCTGCGGTTTTTCTGCCTTTTGTAATTCCTGGGTCTGCAATAACTTGAGTTCCGGAGTTGCAGAGGGGAGCTCTGGAACACTTGCTTTGTCCACTGGTTAGAACAATGGCTAAGCGTTTGCTCTGCCTTAGCTCTCTGGGTGACTTGGGGAGAATCAAGTAATCCCTTTGTGCCTCGGTTTCAGGGAGATTTTAATAATATTTGCCTTTTCTCCTGCTTCTTAGGAAGATTACAGATGATAACAAGTGTGAAAATGCATGTAAACAGGAAGATGTGTCATAAATGTAAAGGTGACTCTTAGTAATCCCTAAATCAGTGATGCACTCTCTCCATTTGAAAATAAGACCATGGGAGGGGGCGTGGCTTTCAGTTGGATGGTTAGTTTCCTTAGGCCCCATCGTAATTGGGAAGAGTTCTAGAGTGGAAGTCAGGAAAACCTGAGTTCGAGTCCCAGCTTCTTCCATCACTAAGTGACCTTAGCAAGTTCCTTCTCCAGCTTCTAAGGGGGGCGGGGCCAGATGACCACTAAGCCCCCTCCCAGCTCTAGTTCTGTGAATTTTATTGAGCCCCTTCCTTATCCTTATAGTCAGAGTTTTAAACAGGTTCCCACTGGAGAATTCCCACTGGAGTTTCTTGACTAAAAGAAACAAACAAAACAAAAAACAAACCAACAAACAAAAAGCTTTATTGAAGTGCAGTTGGCATAAAATAAACTAGGATCCCAACTTGGAGAAACAGAGCAGCTTCCCAGCTCATGCTTTGCAGGCTCCAGAAACTTCCCCTGGGCAGAGGGGCAGCGCTACTTTTCCTGGCTCCCAGGGTTCTGGAAGCGCATTAACCTTCCCCAAATGTCATGATGGGGCGGAGAAGGGACCCCCCAGGCCTGTGATGGGAAGAAAAGAAACGGTGAGAAAATGATGACTTCACAATATTAACTAAATCTTTGGAATCCTGACACTTTCTGCAAAGGAGAGGTTTTTCCCAGCTCTTCCTCGTTCCCGAGACAGCTAACAAGACTGAGAGGGATGAGGTGAGCCACACCGGGGCCGCTCCCCAAAGCCGATCTGCGAAGGAACCTCACAGGCGACTGCACCTATTCCGGAATCTTGGAAGCTGGGAAAAGCAGATGAACCCTATACTTGTGTGACACACACAGAGAAGTCTTCCTCTGTGTTCTATATAATCAGCCATGGGGTCAATCGCTCTGTATCCAGTGAAAATAATGTTATAAGAGAAAAACTAATGACACGAGAGAAGTCCCCACTGGAGCAGCTTCTCACCTTCTGCACTATTGACATTTGGGGCCAGATGGTTCCGGGTCGCAGGGGCTGTCCTGTGCGCGGCATCCCTGCCCCCACCCCAAGATGTCGATAGCACCCCAAACCCAAAACCATCGCCAGCCTTGCCGACTGTCCCCCGGGGGTAAAATTGTCCTGTTTTGGTTTAAACAACGGTCCCATTTGGGCTTAAGAAAGGGATTAAGGACTGTGGTTTAGCCCCAGTTTATTGTGAGACTGCTACACGCCAGGCGCTGTGGGAGGCCGTCCGGACGGCGTCCTGCTGGCTGGGGCTCGTGGGTTCCCAGGGCCTCTCATTTCCTCCTCTTGCTCTGAGAAGCACATAAGGCATCAGGGCCTTTGATTTCTCTAGTGAGTTTGCAGGTTCTCCCTCTGCCTCCCACCTTCCCCAGCGAGGAGGAGGGGCAGTGTCGGCAGGGAAGAGAGGTTCCAGTCCCGGCCCTGGCCCTTCTTAGGAGTGTGTGTCCAGAATCCTTCTTGCCCTTTCTGAGCCTCACTTACAAAATGTGGCGAATGATACCTGCCTTGCTGAGCTGTGACGCTAAGAAACAAACTTTGTGAGGAGAGGGAACACACCTGCTTTGCTTACCACTACCTCCCCAATGACTGGCCTCTGGGACTGGTTCATAGCACATGATCAATAAATGCTCCTTGGATGAAT
Organism: Micronycteris hirsuta; assembly: GCA_004026765.1. Taxonomy (NCBI): domain Eukaryota; kingdom Metazoa; phylum Chordata; class Mammalia; order Chiroptera; family Phyllostomidae; genus Micronycteris; species Micronycteris hirsuta. The sequence continues at coordinate 33,335 of PVJI01015004.1, read as the reverse complement.
AGGTTGATGGAGAAAATGCCGGGCATCTGTCACAGGCACTGGCACCACTACATACCCCATAACTACTCACTAACCCACAGTGTGTGTGATGTAGCCAGGCAGAGGACAGAGGCACCAGCGGGTGTCAGCTGCTAGAGAGCAGGCCACAGACCAAAGCCACCTCTGCCCTTGTGGACTTCGTGATCCAGGAGGATGGGAACAACAGGGAACACAAATCACAAATCATTTAATAATTGCAAGTGTGAAAACTACAGCCAAGCAGTGGTGTCACACGCACAGAAGCACACCAAGCCACAGGCAGCTGAGACCACCTACCCAGTGGCTACGCAGTGGGATTGTGGTTAGCCAAGGGCCTAGGCTCTGGAGAAGGGCTAGAGAGGTTTTCGTTGTTTTTTAAAGCTTAAAACAACGGACTTTAATTAAAGAAAACATTTCCATGGAGCTTGTAAATACTTAACAGGAGTTAAAAGTAATTAGTCTGTTTTTTGTGCTAGTTCAATAAGTGCTTTCTTTTATTAACTTCATTGCCCTTTAAGATTGGGATTACGGTTTGTCTGCATTTGGAAAAGGTCGCATTTGCCCAAAGATGGATGGAGGACTGGAGTAAGGCAGCCACTTGCACGGGGAATGCCAACAGGGGACCGGGCTCCGTGAGGCCGTGTCCACCCCCTGGCCCTGCCACGTCCCGCCTGTGACGGGGCACACTTCCTCTCCCCACCTGCCAAGCCTCAGTGTTCTCCGGTAAAGCGGGGAGGTGTTACCACATGGGGCTGTGTTGAGGAGGAAGAGGATGAAGGGAATGCGGTATGAATAGAAAGCACCTGGCAAACCATGTTGGGCAAGAAGGGGTCAGCTCATAATGACTCCTCTCCCTGTTCCTCCTTCCCTTCCCTTCGGGAACGGCCTCTCCCAATCCCGTTCTGTCTTCAACACGTAGATCGGGTGATAGTGCTGGCGGAGGCGCTCGCCCTCCTGCATCCTTGCGGTGGTCTGAGCGGACTGGGAGCTCCCGGAGGGCAGTGACCTGGAGGTGCTCATCTGCGTGACCCTCAGTGTCCATTTGCTTTTAGACACTTGCCCCTCCCTTCCCTGATCTGCTGGCACCTCCGGAAACTACATTTCCCAGGCTCCCTGGCCGCAGGTTTTGGCTAGTTTCTACCAGTGGGAGCACTGATGGGAGATGGGGAAATGGAAAGAAAGGAGAAGCCAGGGTGTTTGTGCAGTCTTCCCTCTTCTGTGTTGGGGGCATTTGGGGGGCAATGGCTGTGTCTCCTCTGATAACCATGGTCCAGCCTTGCCTGGCTGTGGCTTCCGATAACACCACTTTCCTCCCTGCATCCCTCTGTGCCTTGTGGGTAGTATTGGCACAGAGGGACACAGGGAGGAATGTGTTGCTAAGCTGTGAGCAGGTTCACCATCTCTTATTAGGCTTCTAAGCTTTTCCTCCTTCTGTGTAATAAGCACTTTCCTGCGCTGAATTCCTTCCGCATGAAATGCCTCGCGCGGCTGTTCCCTGACAGGAGCAGATCGACACATTCCGTGTCTCCAGCCTCTGGCCACCGAAGGAGCTCACTGAGCTTTTATTACCTGGGTGTAGTTCTGTTATAATTCTAGAAAAGGTGAGTTTTGCCCATCTTTTCCAGGCCTTCTCCTTGGTGCCCCCTCACCTTCCAGAATTTTAGCAATCCAGGGGCATGAGAAGCAACTAAAGTGAGGGCCAGCCCCAGAAAATCTATAACCAAATCTTTAAAGTTCTTGAGAAGTTTGTGTGGTTCATTACTATTGCATTTTCTCAAGCCCGGGCATCTAATTGGATCCATCTACATAACAATTGTAATCAGTGAGCCAAAATTAAATATCCCCCACCTCTGCCCTTCTAATCAATCACAAATCACAAGTTTAAAGAGCCGGTTCAAGTGGAAAGATTGGCTCCGGGAGGCCAGCTCAGCCCATCAGCCCTGTCGGGTTCTGCACAGAGGCAGGACCTAACCCCCAGCCGGGAGACTGCAAACAAATCACTTTCAATGAGGTCCTGTCTGCAGCGGAATTAGTCTTGAAGGAGACTTACAGTGAATGCTGATTTAAGAGAAACACAGCCTGATTGCAGATGAGCGGGAGGGAATGGCTTTGGTGGCCTCCTGAATGGGCCAGGGATCTGGAGCCTGCTAGGGTAGGTCTGGATGCCCAGGAAGGGAGGGGGGCACCTGTCCCTGTGGGGCTTCCTCCTTCGTGGAGGGTCTCAGACTCCAAGGCAGACTCACCTAGGTTCATAGTCCGCCTCTGTTACCTACCAGCTGTGGGCGAGTGTTTGATCTGGTCTGAGCCTCAGTTTTCTCATCTGTAAATTGAGCTCCTCTGTCATAGTCCTAGAAAGAGCTCCAGGACAGAAAAAGTGCTCGACGAAGGGCCTATCGTCCTCCCCTTGGACACCCTTCAAGGACCCAGGCCAGGCCTCTAGAGCGCCTGTAAGCATACTTGCTCTGTATTGACTTCGCTAGTCATATTGGAATAAACCTGCCTGTGCTTTGGGGGAGGTGGGTACGAAACCAGAGAAAGTCCCTGGGGTGCGTCTCAGCAGCTGTAGCTCTGGCTGTGGCCTGGCTTGCCAGGGCAGTCTGCATCTGCTTGTCTTCTGCATTCCCTACAGTGAGGCGGTTCGTCCCAAGTCTCTCCTCCACCTCCTCTTCCCCCTCTTCCCTCCCCTCCTTCTCCCGACTTCCCCATTCTTTCCTCCTTCTCAGCCTTTTCTTCTCCTCCTCTTCTTCTTCCCCCTCCTTTCTCCTCTTTTCTCTCCTCTTTCTCCTTTCCCACTCCCCCTCCCCTCATTCCCGGTGACATCATCACTTCCTGGCCTCAAACATGTCTGTGGAGGGCTGGCAGCTCCTTCAGTACCAGCCCAGGCCTCCCTCCCTCCCCAGCCGGGGGAGGTACATGAGGGGGGTAACATTTAGCCTGTGGAGGGTGGCAGTGGGTGATGGGGAGGGGGCGCGTGGCCTTCGCGATCATTGCTGTGCTACTGTGTGCTAGGTCTAAGCCATATCGCTCCGGTGTCGCCCGCTCCCCTTCCACTGCTCAGCCATGTTGAGGGTCATTCTCCCCCCGCCCACCCTAAACTCACACCCATCTTTATTGCCTCACCTTCTCCGTGAGCTTCATGCAACCGCTGCCCCATGCAGGGCTCCTTCAAGCGCCTCTCAGGTTCGTCCCCTTCTTCCCGTGGCCACTCCCCAGCCTTGACAAGGGCCTCTCCCCGATTCTCCCTTGAACCTGTTACCACAGCCGCTGAACAGGGGAACCTGGGTCCCTCTCCCCACCTCCTCTGTCCTGCCAACAATGGCTGGATCACTTGTCCTGGTCTTTGTGTCAGATCATGTAACTCTGTGCTCAGAAGCCTGCACTGGCTCCCAGGATCCTCCCACGGAAGCCCAGCAAGGCTTTCACAGTCTACCCTACTTAGAGACAGCAACCTTCCGGGTGCCGGGCCTCCTCCCTTCCAGCACGGCAGGCGGACACTCCCACTTTCCCCAGTGCTCTTTGCATTTTTCACCTCAGGCCTCTGCACTGTGCCCTGTCTCCATCACCATCGCCATCCCAGGGCCCAGCGCCTTCCATCTCGCAAAGCTGCTCTAGAGAATTCGACACCACTTCTCTTACAGGGCTCGGAACACACAGGCAGGGGCTCCGACACTCATCAGAAAGATGTGTGAGCAGCGCATGTGAACTTCTGCCACCTGTGGAGATGGATGGGGCTTTTGATTGAGAGAGAAGGAGAGAGAATGTGTGTGTAAATGCACATTTAAAATAAAGCACGCCTTTAAAACATAAAATAAAATGAAGCAGGCTTTAACTGTACAAGGTAGGGTTTGTCAGTGTGCTTGCCAAGCCCCTGCCAGCCACTCACCCGGGGAGCTTGTGACAACACAGGTTTCTGTGCCCTAACCATGACCTCAGAGCCAGAGTCTAGAAGGGGGAGGGAGCAGGAATCTGTGTTTTTAATAAGTTCTCCTGGTGATCTTCAAATCTGAGGACAGGAGGAAGGATCTCAGCTTCAAAGCTTTCAGAACGCAGAGCGTTTTGGTCGAGGGGATCGCTGCCTCCCCTGCATGAGTGTGAGGGGCTGGGGTAGAGAGCATGCCTGTGCAGCAAGTGCTAACTGCACCTTATTGGAAGGTTCTTGGAAACTGTTACTTTAAGCAAAACAATGTACAAGAAACCAGTTTCCCTCCTGGCTAATTGATATAGACAAGAGTTAATTTCCTGCAGCATCTATCTGACTACAAAAAAAACACCAAACTTTTGAGTAAAGACCCAAAGCACATCTAATATCAAACATTGAAATAATATGAGCTCTAAATACATTTAAGAAAGATGAATAAAAGAAAGTAAGAGAATTACTTTCCAACTCTCTCATTCTAGGTCAGGGTCTTGGGTGGCCAGAGCCTATCCTGGCGGAAAACCACCCTGGAAAGGACACCCTTCCATGGCAGGGAGCTCTCACACCCACACCCACCCACACTCAGCTGGAGACAATGCAGACACGCCGATGAACCTGCTCATCTTTGGAATGTGGGAGGAAAATGGAATCCCCGGAGAAAACCCACACAGACGTGGAGACAACATGCAAACTCCACACTGGCTGTGGCCTTGGCCAGGAATCAATTTTTTATTTTCTTATCAATGTTAAAATGAAACAACATTATTTGAGGACCTACTGTATGTGTGTGCATGTTTACTGTGTATGTCTGTATGTAAACATATACATATACACACGCAAATATGGTATCAACTGTTGTTTCAGTCAATGTGCTAAGATCTTTTTAAAAGATTTTATTTATTTATTTATTTATTTATTTATTTATTTATAGAGAGTGGAAGGGAGGGAGAAACAGAGGGAGAGAAACATCAATGTGTGGTTGCCTCTCGAGCGCCCCCTACTGGGGACCTGGCCTGCAACCCAGGCCTGTGTCCTGACTGGGAATCCAAACAGCGGCCCTTTGGTTTGCAGGCTGGCACTCAATCCACTGATCCACACCAGCCAGGACTAAGATCTTTTTTTAAATTTAGTCTCCGTTATATTTTTTTTCCATTTCCATTACCACTTAATACCCTTATATCCTCCTCCCCCGAGCAATCACGACACTGTTGTCTATATCCTTGAGTCCTTTTTCCTTTTTGTTCAATGTCTCCATCCCTCCCCTCCCCCTACCTAGCTGTCATCTGTTCTCCATCTATGAGTCTGTCCCCATTTTTCTTGTTAGTTCAGTTTATTCATTAGATTCTAAATGAATGAAATTATATGGTATTTGTCTTTCTCTGACTGGCTTATTTCACTTAGCATAATGTTCTCCAGGTGCATCCATACTGTTGCAAAGGGTAAAATTTTCTTCTTTTTATGGCCAAGCAGTATTCCATTGTGTAAATGTCCCATAGTTGTTTTATCTACTCAACTACTGATGGACACTTGGGCTGCTTCCATATCTTGGTGTTTGTAAATAACGCTGCAATGAACACAGGGGTGCTCATGTTCTTTCAAATTAGTGTTTTGGGTTCCTTCGGATACATTCCCAGAAGTGGGATCCCCGGATTGAAAGACAGATCCACTTTTAATTTTCTGAAGTATCTCCACATTGCTTTCCACAGTGGCTGCACCAGTCTGTATTCCCTCCAAGAGTGCAAAAGTGTTCCCCTTTCTCCACACCCTCACCAGCACTTGTTGACTTACTGATGATGGCCATTGTGACAGGTGTGAGATGCTATCTCATTGTGGTTTTAATTTGCATCTCTCTGATGATTAGTGGTGACATTGAGCATCTTTTCATATGATTATTGGCCATCTGTATGTCTTCTTTGGAGAGGTTTCTATTCAGGTCCTTTGCCCATTTTTTAATTGGGTTGTTCATGTTTTTGGTGTTGTGGTTTGTAAGTTCTTTATAAATTTGGGACATTAACCACTTATCAGATGTATTGGCAAACATGTTCTCCCATTCCGTGGGTTGTCTTTTTATTTTGTTGATGATTTCCTTTGCTGTGCAAAAACTTCTTAGTTTGATGTAGTCCCATTTATTAATTTTTTCTTTTGTTTTCCTTGCTTGGGGAGATATATCTGATAAAATATTGCTATGAGCTATGTCCAAGATTTTGCTGCCTATGTTTTCTTCTATAATTTTTATGGTTTCTGGTCTAACATTTAAGTCTTTGATTCATTTTGAATTTATTCTTGTGTGTGGTATAAGAAGATGGTCTAGTTTCATTTCTCTGCATGTATCTGTCCAATTTCTCAACACCATTTATTGAATAAACTATTATTAGCCCATTGTATGTGCTTGCTTCCTCTATTGGATTTTAATTGGCTGTAAAGGTGTGGGTTTATTTCTGGGCTCTCTATTCTATTCCATTGATCTATGTGTCTGTTTTTATGCCAGTACCATGCTGTTTTGATTACTATGAAATTGAAGAAGATACAAATAAGTGGAAGCACATACTGTGTTTATGGATAGGAAGAATTAACATTAAAATATCCACATGACCCAAAGCAATCTATGGATTCAACACAATTCCTATCAAGTTTCTAATGATGTGTTTCATAGAACTAAAACAAGTATTTCAAAAATTTATATGGAGCCACAAAAGGCCTCTCATAGCAACAGCAATCATGAGAAAGAAGAACAAAGTTGGAGGAATCACGCGATCTATTATCAAACCGCATTATAAGGCAATGTGCTAAGATCTTATTCAGTCCTTATCACTGAATAAGGAGAAACAAAGGCTCAGGGCGGGGGAGTAGCTGCTGCGTGGTCACACAGCCGGAGAGTGGGGGGGCAGGATTCGAACCAGGGGCTGAGGCCCAAGTGCATGCTTGAGCCTCTCTGCAAAGCTGCCCATTTGTGAGCCGGGATTTTCATGGGACAGGTTTTCTTTAACTGTCAAGACCAGGCCCCCTGGTTCAATAGCTAACTCCACCCTCTCTCATGATACTCGCTGGAGGCTGGGGTTCCGGGGCTCTGAGAGTCTCACCCAGCAGGCCCACCCTTCCTCAGTGTAACCCTCAGTGGGTTTTAAAAGATGACCCTTTCACTTTGTTCCCAATAGCCGTGCCAGTGCCAGGGGGGAGCAGTCCTGTCATGGTCTGGTTTGGACAACTGCTAAAAGAACAGAAATATGAGGCAGGTGACACCCTATCACAGCCACAGTGAGCACAGGGCTGGAAAGCAGGCCCTGGCTCCAAATAGCTGCCCTGGCTTTGAAATAGGTACCTTGAATTTGACTGCTTCTAAGTTCAGATGAATCTTTGTTGAAAAAGAACAATCAGTAGATGAATACAACCACTATCAGTCTTGCACACTATCTGTAAACAAATTCATTGTTACTCTTCATTTGTGGAAGAAACATACTGAGAAAATCCCGAGTGGGAAGTGGGAGACTTAAATTATGTTGTTTGCTCTCTATAATTGAACAAGTGCTGTGTACATGTGAGAAATGAGTACAGTGTTCTCAAAGCACCCTGTGGACATGAAGCGCTGCTGGATAAAGGGAATCCAGGGTTTAAAGCTGGGCTTTGCTGCGGGTCTTTTCCGAGCTATAAAAACACTAATTCTCACATATTTAATGCAAATATAGTTCTCAGCATTTCCGAGGTTCATTTGACCATGAATCTTTTTACAAAGGGTTAGCAGACCCTGGAATATATTTGCAAACCCTAGGATCAAAAATTACTGGTAAGTATAACTCCTTACATGTGCAGAATACTTTATAGCTGGTCCCCAATGAGCTTTCAGATGATTTCATTCATAGGGTTTTCTCAAGGGACAAAGGAGAGGGTCGTTTGAGTTTGTGGTGGGCAAGAGAAGGACTGCGGGTGGCATCAACAGAGGAACATGGGGCTCCGGAGAAGCTCCAGCGAATCTGGGGAGAAAGACCTCTTCACTGGGTTCCCAGTCTGCCACAGGAGATGGGCCTTCACCTCCTCAGGAGGTTTCCCTCTTCCTCAGAGCCCAAGGGAAGAACCCCCCCGCCATCGACCTCCCCTAGATCTCCAGCCAGCATGAGGCCCCAGCCAGGCACTTCTCTGCCTTTCTTGCTAAAGGAACTGGCATGGTTGTTGTGGAGCAAAACCTTCCAGAAGGACCATGTCATGGCTGCCTGTCCTCAAGGGCTTGAGCCAAGGCTGGCCCTGGGCCACATGGCCAGATGTAGCCATTCTCTTTGCTTCCGATTGTATTTAGAATGCTCAGGATCAATGAATGACCTGATCACTCAAATCATACCACTGTGTGCTAATCGACCATGCTAACCCTCTGGGGATAAACTTTTTTTTTTTTTTTTTAAGATTTTATTTATTTATTTTCAGAGAGAGGAGAAGGGAGAGAGAAAGAGCAATGTATGGTTGCCTCTCACATGGCCCTCATCAGGGACCTGGCCTGCAACCCAGGCATGTGCCCCGACTGGGAATCGAACCGGGACCCTCTGGTTCCCAGCCCGCGCTCAATCCACTGAGCTACACCAGCCAGGCATAAACTTACTTTTCAAGGGCAATGTTTGCCTGGCGGTGGGATTGCAGGCCCTGCTGCGGAGCAATGGAGGAGACATCTTTGATCTGCTGCGCCTTCCCAGGACGGCATGAGCGATCCACCATAAACCCGTTCCTGTTAACTACTCTGCTTTTCTAGGTGCACTATTGCATTTGTGTTTCCCGCAGGAAAATACAGTGCTTCTCAGAGTTATAAACCTAATGTTCTGGACCCACCAGAAGGCCTTTGCTACTTAGTATCCACTCATCTGGACCCCTGGGACCATGGGGGGAGTAACCACATAATGACCACAGCTAGCAGGAACCAGGTCCTGTGCCAAGCACTTTGTATGTATTAACTTGCTTAAGTCTCACAGTGACCCGGTAGAAGAGATGCTATTTCTGTGTTCTTGACTTTGTAGAAGAGGAAAACAAGAATAGAGCCAAACAATGTCCCTATGACCAGCCAGCCAAGAAGTGGAGCGGTAGGACTTGAACTCAGGCTGTCTGGCGGTTCCTGGTGACTCCTCTGCAGAGATGCCAGGCTGCCCAGGGCTGAAGGGCAGAGGGCTGGTCTGGATCAAGAGCAGCTGGTATTGCAGACCTGTAGAGGCCTTTAGAAGTAGCTCTGCCCATGCTGCTCAGGCAAAGTACAAACTGGAAGGCATATGCAACTTAAAATAGAATTTTGGAGAAATGAACGTGCTATCAAAAGGAATGAATCTGAAATAGGCAGTGTTCAAGAATTAGTAGGGGATGCTGTGTTGGCCAGAGAACGTTTCCAGGTAAAACAACTCCTCCAAAAACTAACACAAATCTAACAGACTGCCCTGACCAGTGTGGATCAATGAATTGAATGCCAGCCTGAAAACCAAAATGTTGCCAGTTCGATTCCAAGTCAGGGCATGTGCCTGGGTTGCAGGCCAGGTCCTCAGTTGGGAGCAACCCATAGACGTTTCTCTCATACATCGCTGTTTCTCTCCCTCTCTTTCTCCCTCCCTTCCCCTCTCACTAAAAAATAAATAAAATTTTAAGAAACCTAACAAACCAAGCTAAAAAAAACTAAAATATAAACAACAAAGCCCCACAGAAAACCACCAGCAGGCAATCACCTCTTCTGTTTGTGGATAAAACTTACAGTTCTAGAAATAAAAGGAGAGAGATAGACAGGATTCCAAAGTATGGAAATGATTTTTTTTTTTTCATTTAATGCCAGGTTTCAAAGAAGGAAGAATATGTCTGCCACTGTTACACATTCATTCTGTTTAAAACCCATCCAGATGCCTGAATGGGCTTGCAGGAGTACGAGGGTCCCGTGGCTTCTTCCCAAAGCCAGCAAAGAACTCCTCGTTGGGAGTGTGGAGCACGCCCCCTCGTGGCCATCACTTCTTTTTGAACACCTGACGGCACACCTGGTCACCGCATGTCAGCTCCTGCAACATCAGAAAGTGGATGAGTGATGAACAAGTGGGGCCTTTCTTCTGCCCCACCCCTGGCCCTCTTGGTGTCTGTGATTTGGGTGGGGAGGGGAGGGGGAGCTGTAATAAAGAAGACACTTATTCCGGGGAAAGAGCATCTCACGGATCCAATCAGCTGGCATGCCCTGCAGGTAGCAGTAATTTGATTTTGACACTTGACTGTAAAAATGAAAAATTCAAAGAAATTGCCCTCTTGGGCGGGATTTCTCCTACTTTTGTGATTAAACAGCGTTGCCTAATTTAGAAAAGGCAGCGACACCAAGGAGAAGAGAAGGATCTGGTGGGGAGAAGTGTTCGATGACAAGAACCTAGGAAGATGCCGGCTGGTGAGCTATGTCCCTCCACCCTGTGGGCTTTCTGGCCCCTGGACATTAGAATGTTGGTTGGTGGCGGCCCCAGGCAATGGAAGAATGTGGCCGCAGAAGGGGCCCCAGGCCTGCCTGTGCAGGCAAGATGCTGTTTTCCACCCAGAGAGAGGGAGCCCCCAGGCTTTCTGCACACCTCATGAGCCTTTGAGGAGGGGGCAAAAACAGGAGTGTGGGGACCACCATGAAATCATTGCAGTTGACAAGAATCCATTGTCTCAACCACAAGGACTGTTGGGTATTATACTGCAATTAAAAAGACTCATCATCCAAACCAGAGCAGGTAGGGAAAACAGTCCATGGAAAACACGGTGAATGCCTTCCATTTGTCACCAGTTGTGACATTGCCTCCGAAATAAAGATCTCAGGTGAGGCAAGGCTGGCTCTGAAGGGCACAAGGGTGACCTGAGGACTGACATTGGAGCCAGGGACCTGCCTGACACCACTGATGAATGAATGAATGGAGAGCCATTCGTTGAATGAACCACTCATTTAACAAATGAGTGTCTGAATGCATGAAGGAAGGAAAGGTTTTTTTTCATTATTTGAATGTTTGACCCATAAATTGCCTTGAAGATTGAAGAATGAAAAATTAAGCTACCTATACAGATACAGTTTAAAGATATCAGCAATGGTACCTACTGCTCTGTTCTAGTACCAAATAACCCAAAATATTTTGGGATCGGGTGGACATACCTTATGATAAGAGGCCAATGCATGTGGTCTACAAGCAGTTCAGGGGCCCAGCTGCCCCCATTCATTCCACCTGCCCCCCAACCCCTCTTTTTTCCAGGCTCACATCACTGTGAGGAGGCCTGGTCCCACTTGCTTTTGGGACATCTTAATCCCGTGCCTCACATTCCTCCCCAGCTGGTCTTTAATAGGTCCCCTGCATTTCTCCATGGGTCTCAGCTCCCTAACTCAGCATTTTGAACGTTCATTTTAATTGTAGCCATTCACAGAAACAGCCATATGAATTTCTTCCCAGAGTCCCCTGAGCCAGATAGGAATGGCTTTCTGACTATATGACCACAGGCAACTGGCTGGAGCTCAGGGGAGGAGTGCGGAGCCATTTTTCCCGTCGAACTGCCTGGCTAGATGAACAGGCAGTCTGCGTGAGCACAGTGGGAGGGAGCTGGGCCGACTCTGGGACTTACCAGGTGTAGCTTGTCCCCTTCAACCCACTGCCTCCAGCCACGGTTCTGCTTTTCCCCCTTCTGCACGCACACGAGGACATCACCTTCCCAGGTGATCAGCGTCTGCAATGGCAAGTTCCAGCACAAATCAGCTGTCTGGTCTTGATTGGGACTGAACAAACCTACACCTACCAGGCAGAGCCCTCCGCCTCGGCCAAGATCCTTCCAGTCCCGTTTTCCACATACACCCGCCATTCCAGCCACACCAGTGCATTGCGGCTGGTTCTGTCCTCTGTTAAAGAATTCCACTCTTCCGTTTTATCCTATGGCAAAGATAGCATTCCAAATGAGGGGGGAACGATGATGAATTTGACTGTGTAACGACGTAAAATTTCTAGAAGGGGAAAATACCTCAGAGGCAACAGATGAATAACAAACTGGGAAAAATAATGTCAGACAAAGATCTGATTCCCTTATATAAGGGGCTCCTATAAATCAATAAGAAAAAGATCATTAACCTAATAGGAAATTCAGCAAAGGATGCCAACCAACAGCTTACAAGGGAAAAAAACCACAACCCTAGCAGATGGGTTTTAAACATAAGAAAAGATATTCAACTTCACTCATCATAAGAGAAATGCAAATGAAGGCTGTTTGTTTTTTTAGATACAATTCATCTTACAGTCAAAGATAAAAGAATTATAACACACTGCAGAGAAGCACGCACCCTCCCACATGGCAGGTGGGCATCCAATCAGTATTAATCTTGTATTACCTTTCAAAACATAACACTACATATACTAGAAATTCTACTTGGGGAATTTTCCCTACAGGAATCACACTGTGAGCACTGCCCACTGTCTACCTTGTTTGCAGGGACCAACCCATGGCTCTAGGGCCAGGCTAGTCACCCAGAAGTGGGAGCGTAGACCGGTCTCTGGTCCTGGGTTTCCTCCAGCAGCAGTGCTGACTGGCCGACATCACAGGGGTGGCAGCAGAAATGTAGAACCTGTGCTGGCTGACCAGCAGGTTGGCAAAGCCACAAAGGGCTCAAATCCTCGTGCACATATTTACAAGTCACACATCCCCCCAACTCCTCCTCTGTTCCCCCTTTTACCTCTCCCAGCATGCGCCCGGGACAACCTGTACTACCCACAGGTGCCGGGCCGCCCACTTCTGTGCCAGAATTAGGCTTGCAGGTGCACCTCCTGAGCCAAGGCGTCATTCCCACCCAGCAGTGCTTTTGTGTGGGCGCTGGCCTTCCGTGGGGGTATGCAAACCATATTACCCTCCTATGAACAGTATTATGCTAAGGACTAGATGTTTACTTTTTTTCTGTACCTTACAAACCCAGTTGGTTATATACTGAACTGTGTCTTTAACTGTACTGCCCTTGCACATCAGGTCTATTTTTTGGTACAAATCTGTTTTCTACAGATTGTTTAGGTCTAGCTATTTCTCAAATAATATTTGACCTTGATCATATTATATATTTTATATACAGTTTTTTTCCTCATCCTGTAACTTCTCAACACATTGCTGTAAAAGACTGGAAGCCTCAGAAATTCTGTTGGTGGGTGCCTGGCTAAATATGGTGTGATTCTTCCCTGCTATGCAGCTCCTTGGGCAGTTCTATACTTAGGGAGAAGAGCAGTCTTCACAGTGGACAGCTGAAGTTTAAAAAGTCTGGAGCAGGGCCATGTGTGTAAAACGAGGGGGATGTGTATGTGCGTACGTGTTTGCGCAGGTTCCCTGAAAGGAGGTAAAACAACCTTTAATGGTGATTGTCCCTGGGGAGCAAACTGAGAGGCTGGGGGCAAGGGTGGGAAGAAAATTTTAGTTTTTACTCTTAAATTCTTTTTAACTATCCGTATGTATCAGTATTCCCCAAATTAATTTAACAATGAAATTCTACATGCTTTCTAAAGCCCCACATCTTAGAATGTCTTGGAGACGCTTAATATACAGGTTGTTCTCCTAGATCTTCTGGGAGGGAGAAGTCGGCTGGAATATTTCAAAGTCCCCTCCCAAATAGATGAGAAAGGACTTGTGTCTTCTATTTGGGCAAGGATTGTGTCTTATGACCCCTCTGCCCATCGTGACTTACACATCATGGACACCTAATACATGTTTATTGAATTGGTGTGTATCTCCCCTAATAGACAATAAGCTCCATGAAAGAAGAGGCCATGTCCGCTGTTCATTCCTGCAACCCAGCCTCGGCACAGTCACCAGTGCGCAGGAGGTGCTGGATAAGCCTTATTGAATGCGTCTGTGTCTGATTTTGTTCAGTGGGATCTTGAAGTGAACCCACTGGGGAATAAAGCAGCATGTGTATTCTTCTTTGATGATAGTTCTTGACAACAGCTCAGCCAGCCCACCTCCTTGCCTTAGTTTCTATGGTACCACCAGAGTGCATATGTGTCCGTCAAATTGGACATTGGATGGTAATTGTCCATCTACTTGTCTTCCTTCATGAAGCTAGGAGATCTTTGAGGGCCAGAAAGGGGGTCTGATTCATCACTTCATCAATAGGTCCTGACCCGGGACTTGGCAAATTTGTAATGAAAACAAAGGAGAAAAATGTTGGTGCATGAGGGCCTGTCCTAATATTTTCTTTTAATAACTCATATTGGGAGGCAAAATTAAAAGTTATTCTGACCCTCAAGTATACTGATTATCAACGAATCATGGTAACACCTACATATTTCAGCCTCAATTTTACACAGACAATAACGGGTGTCCTTTATCCCTGTATCAGAGGATGCTTTTAAAAGAGGCTCAGTTGCCTTAAAAGATCTTGAGGCTGAGGAAGTGGAAATAAGTGAGGAAAACCTTTGCTTCTGTGCGGGGCGGGGGTGGGGTCGGGGGGGCGGAGAGGGAGAGCACTCCATGAGGATGAAGAGGATGTGCCTGCAGTGGTGAGTTAAAGAAGGAAGCTGGGCCCGCGCTGTGATTTCACTACCACAGTGCCCATGGTTAGCATCGTTAAAAACAGCCCTTTGTGTAAATCAGATGCAGGTACCGTATCTACGTTAAATTTGTAGATGTTGATAAATATACTGTGGTTATTTAAGAGAATATCCTAATTCTTAGAAAATACACACTGGATTATTTAGGGGCAACACAACAGATTGTTCAGAAAAAGTAAGTACATAATAGAGACAGCATGCACAAGAAATAAAGCAAATGGAGCAAGACGGTCATAACACGGAACTCTCAGTGAAGAGTGTAAGGGTGGTCTTTGTCATATTCTTGAAACTTATCTGTAAATTTGAAACACTCCCAAATAAGTGTTTTCTTTCTTTAAAGGAAAATAGCTTTTTATATTGAGCATTGAAGAACACTATTAACACATTTAACCCCTCCCCCCTCGCCCCGCCCAGTGGACTTGCCCCCACGTAAGAGGTATTCCTGCAGCACCCACCCTCCTCTCCGGCAACCCCTGCGGCGGGGGCCCTCCTGGAGGAGGCTGCTTCTCTTGGGCTCTTGGGTGACACTATTGGTTCTATTGGTCCTAGTTGCTATCATCTTTATCTGCTTTTCTCTGCCCCAATTACTTATCTTTTAAAATTGAGATATAATTCACATATGATAAAATTCACCCTCTTGAAGTATATAATTCAGTCATTTGTAGTATATTCACAAGGTTGTAAAACCATCACCACTATCTAAATCCAGAACATTTTCACTGCCCCCAAAAGAAACCGTGCACCCATTAGCGGTCACTCCCCTCCATCTGCCCCTGGCAACCACCTTCCGTCCGTGTGGATCTGCCTATTCCGGACATTTCATGGAAGTCACACAACATGTGGCCTTTTGTGTCTGACTCCTCCCACTTGGCATAATGTTTTCCAGGTTCATCCATGTTGTAGAACGAATCAGTACTTTATTCCTTTTTTTTTTTGCCTGCATGATATTCTATTGAATGAATATACTTCTTTTAAATTCAAAATTATTTTGAGTGGCTTGTATATTTTTGAAAGGGACTTTAAATCGTCTTAGAAACAAGTCATAGCAGGCAGTGAGAAATATGTGTGACCCACAAGAAGAAAGAAGGGGGTCCCCGGGCCCCTCAGACAGGAGTCAACCCCATGATCAGTGCGGTTTTGTTGCTTTTGCTCTGGGATGGCAAAGAACTGGGCACATCAGCGTCCTGCGGAACCTCTGCTGCACCCCTACCCCCATGCCCCTCCTTCAGACTGCTGAATGGGAGATTTTCAGAGGGGCTCCAGAGGGTAACCAGGGAGTTGAGAAGTGGAACCCTGGAGAATAGGAGCATGGGGAGTACTACACACACACATGAGCGCACACGTACACATGTGCACACAGACACACCGTTTGCGTCTGCACTCAAGCATGCCACCCACTCCCCGTTGCCCCTTTCTAGCTTAAGGGTTCCAGTCAAGTTACAGGAAGTAGGTAGTCCTGAGGGCAACTGCTCTGTGCTGATGCTCTAGGGAACAGTCCTTTGCTAGAGACTGAGCAGACTCCGTCCCGGTACCTCTCAGCCCCTACCAGAGTGAGAGTGAGTGAGTACATGAGGGAGGGAGGGAGGGAAAGAGAAAGAGAGCAAGCACTCCTACATTTTGGGTAAGCAGAGACGTGAGGTGGGAAAGGGGGTTCTCTCTGCAGGGCTAACACCTGAGCCTGGGGCGGATGGGGTCAGAGGAAACAGTGAAAAGCAGAGAGGCAGAAGAAGTGGGTGTTAACAGTGTTAAGAGACGGAATCCTTTAAGAATCAGGAATGGCCAAAAGAATGCGATTTATTTCAGGAAGGGCGAGTTCTCTGCCATCCAAGGTGATAAAAGAACAAATCAAAGAGAACAGGTCTGTTTTTCAACCCAAAACGGAAAGACCAGGGATAATAAATCATTGTGAACTGATTAGGTGAGGACAGAGGAGTGATGCAAAAATTCTGAGCAGATTTTCCTATGAATCCCGGTGTCTGATGAATTGGCTTTCTAGCCACACAGCTCAGAAAAGCCCTGTCGATCCATCAACCTCAGAGGGAGGGACCCACAAGGGGCCACTGCAGGACTTGGAAGCTTAGGCTGTCGTGCCAAGTCTGCTCTGATGGAAGCATTTCCAAACTGCTTTTCATTTCCTACTCTTCTTTAGCAAGGAGCACTAAATATAATTCAACCTTGACGTGATGGCTGAGATTATCAATGCTGCAGGACAACCTGAGAAATAAAATGTGTCCTGCTTTCTTGGTTTTGGAAGTCAGTAACAAAGAGTGACTAAAACTTCTTCTTCCAAAGCCAGGAGAGGCACCAGAGCTCCTGTCCCTTGTTTGGGGGAAGAGTTGAGACCTCTGACTTTGAAAGGGCTCCTGGAAGCACAAGAGGAGAGGGACTCTGGCGAGTCTGGGGCTCATGGTAAACTGGGAAGCCAGAGGGGAGGGTCCTGTTTCCTGTGGCACTCCAAGGGGTGGCCTCTGCTGGGGGTGAGATCACGGGCGCCTGGGGACTGGATACCCGGCCCCACCGGCCCCAGCTTGGGAGCCAGGGCAGAGGACCCGGCGGCTGCGCTGGCACAGATGGGGTGGGTGCTATGACTGTTCAAGCTGTCCACCCTTGTGCAAACCACACGGGTACTGACAGTAAGCATTCAATGGTGACTGTGCAAAATGACAAACCAGAAACCCTTTCCTGGACAGTGTAACCCTTCGGGTTCTCGTGTGATGCTAAACTTGGGGTGGGGGAATCCTTAAGTTCGACTGAGGTGGACTTCTCTCCATTCCTGTCTGTGGCAACTGACCAGGTGTAACTGAATTTGGAAAACCAAAGACAGGCGCTCTGAGTGTGAGTGTGGACAGCGCGACAGTTGGCCATGAGGCTATGATACCACAGGGTGACCCCAGAGGAGAGGGGATATGACCTGCTGTCACCCTTCCTCCCCACCACCACCTCACTTCTCCCTGCTGCTTCCACTCTCTGCCTTATTGACAAGCTGCTCCCCTGGGTGAGGGCCTGCTGCTTCCGAACCCCGGTTCCTGGGCTGTGAGCTAACTCCCCACATGTGCGCTCAGGGCTGTCTGCTTGCTTTCAGAACCCTACCTACACCCAAACCGTTCAAGCAGCCAGCAGCCTAGCCTTCTGATGCAGGGGGACTTCCTCCATTCTGTCCTTGAGTTTAGGTGATGCTGACACAGAAGCCACAGACCTGCCTGAGATTTCTCTAAGTTACTACGGCTGGAGAAACCCTGACTTCATTTATAAAGTATACTGAATTTTTTGTTTGCTTTGCATTGCATTTAAAAACAGCAGGGGGATCATCTACAACTGAGATATTTCATATAAAAACTATGAAGTCTCAACACCTCTTGAGGAGAAAAAATGTATACCAACACAAGGCCTCAGTTCTCCATGGACATGTGCAGCTGGTGCTGAGCAGGGCTGCACCTCTGTTGAAGCTATTCAGCTCACACAGTTGGGTCCTGTTAAGTCCATCTTGCCCTTTTCTCTTTGCCTGCCAGCCCATGTCAGACCCTGGAGGGGCCAGTATCCTTTCATCTCTCCTTTGCTTGTAAGCTCAGTGCAGATGCCAGCTTACCTCTTCCTACATACAATAGCCATGCTTATTGCCAGCATCGTTAAGTCCATTCTGGTCCCCCTTCCCAGGTTGTTTCTGTTGGTTTTTCTTTGTGAAGCCAAAGAGCCAGCCCTTACAGAGTGTATGAGTGAAAAACGCCCACCAAAGTCAGTACCTTAACATTCCGGTTGTCCAGGCCCTTGGTGTGCTCATCAAACTCCACGCCGACAGTGAAATCCAAGTCGTAGTTGCGGAACGTGCTGTTGGTTTTTGTCTTGAAGTTATCGCCATCTTGAGTAATGATCTTCGTCTGAGTCAGGCGCACTGCGATCTTGCGGGTGGCAAAATCAATATCTGTTGGCAAAGGGAGTTGTAGAGGTTCTGATGTGCTCAGCCAGACTCATTCATTCCCTTAACAAAGCCAAGCAATCAAGACCAGAGACACAGATCAGGGCAGGCCACATTTCTTTGCTTAAGTGGGAAACAAGAGTTGTTTTTACACAAGACCAATATGGGCATCTCAGTCAACTGCTGGGGACTCCAGGGTTTCTTGTGCCTCCTCAGGAGCCCTGAGGGCAGGGGCAGGTAGCAGGCAGGACTCATACTTGAGCTGTAACTCCCCAATTTGTGTTGATGGGCACGTATGCACGCACGCACACACACACACACACACACTTCCACCATAGCACATCTATTCTCTTTATTTGACATATTGGGTTTCTTTTTAAGAGTTTGCTGAACATAAGACTTCATGTTTTAAAAAGAAAAAGGACTGTTTAAAAATAACTGGTCTAGATCGCTGGCAAAGAGGGATTTGTTAACGTCCACAGCAGGGAGGAATACACACAAACTTCCATTTTTAAAGCAGAGTAGCGGCTGACTTAGCTAGGCTGTGCCCCCCACTCATCAGCCCCCCGAACAACGTCAAGCACACTCCAGACACTTAGCGAAACTTGCTTAGAGATTTGTTTCATTGTTTTTCAGGAAAGGATGGGTATTTGTTCATATTTTTATTATGAAGAATGTCAAACAAACAAAAGTAGACAGGAGAGCACTAAGAACTCTGTAGTCATCACCTGGATTCAACAATTATCAAGATTTTGCTGCATTTATTCTATCTATCACTTTCCTTTGTCTTGATACCTTAAAGGAATCTTACTCATCCCTCAGAGACAATTAGTAAGTAAAAGGAAGCATGCCCTTTAATGGAGTGTTTCATTTCCTAAGCTTTGCATTTTACAGTAAGAAGCTAAGTGCTGAGCTCACCTCCTTGCTAACCTCTGGTTATACATAAAACATCACCCAAGCCAAAAAGTCGCTATCCTGTGAAATAAACCTAGAAACAGGGTAATTCTGGAACTCTAAATTTCTATCTTTGCTATAAACATCATTAAGCTCTTGGTCACTAGCCAAATTATATTTGATCCCCTTTATGCCTATAAATTCTCCATATATCTTTGGATACCAAACCAAGTTTTTAATTTTTTTTTTTAATCTACCTAGAAGATTTCAAAAACAATAAGATTGATTCTATTACGCCCTCAGGTAACCTCAAGGGTAAGGACAGTTCAGATTCACTGAGTGCCGTTTCTCCCAGACTTCCAGCCCCATCTCTGCGATAGGTAGGTGATTAAACCTCACACTGTGTGCTCTCTAATGGGGGGTAAATACTGTTGTGTCATGAGAGGGACCAGCAGCTACCAACAGTTCAGGACTCAGGCCATTTTGGAGAATAAACATCTCCTCTGGCTGTGCCCCTACCTCTTCTGCTGCCCTTCCATGGTAGCCAAGCATCACTTCCCTCATTCTCGTCCCTGACTTCCTTTCTGACCCGTTTCCTTCTGCGGTCACTATCACTCCCCTTCTCCCAAAGAACCAGGGAGAAGCCCAAGCTGGCTGCTTGGACAACAACAGAATCCCATCTGCATGGGAAAGGGCCCTGGCCAGTGTTTTGGAGCCTAAATTATATAAAGTCAGCTTTTATCATAAGAGAATAATTTTAAGTAACATCAGTCATCCCAGGAGGTAAGAGGATTTCACATGTGCACCCTAAGTCGAAAAGAGAAACTGGGTTCAAGTCAGCATGAGTTGAGCCTTGCTCAACTATTGTTCACAACTCTTTGTTGAGAACCTGCCACATCTAAGAATTCACCAATGAGTCCCAAAACTGGCTGCCCATCAGGATCACCTGGAAAAACTTGAGCATACGGGTTTCTGCACCCTAATCTAGACCCAGAACCTCTGGGTAGTTTCAGATCTTGGATTTCCTCATAAGGGGCTGTTTGGAGAAAGACTTCCACAGTTTAAAAAAAAATCTAAAAGCTACTGTTGAAGCATCTAGGTGATGGCATGGGGGCCCCCGAGAGGTTAAGTGACGAGTCTGCACATACCCAGCCAGAACAGCTGTGCTAGAAGGGTGTGCTAACTGGGAGGAACCCACGGAACCATCAAGTGGGAAAGAGAAAACTGGCTTTGAGCTTGGGTGACCTAGGTGAGAGCCAGGTGTTCCACAGGACATCACATAGAGCTGACGAAACCCCTTCTGAGGAATTTCTCTCGGTCACCTGGGCCCTGCAATTGTGGAAAAGTCTGTTTAATTTTTCTCCTTCCAAGGCAACTGCTGGTCTGTTTGGAAAGGAGAAGACTAGAGAGCACCACATAGTCAAGAATCTCTGACTCAAAAATGAATCCTTCCTTAAAATTGCTAAAAGCCACTAAGGAATGTCTTCCCTACTCTGGTCAGTATAAACATGGGCTTGCCGCAGGCAGAGGGCTAACAAATCGCACCCCAACTAATGTTTCTTTCCTTCTATGCCAGGTACACAGTCTAGTGCATCAGGTGAGGTCCACGTGTCTGACTTCAGTCCTGTCGCTGGACCCTCGAGTCCAGGCTAGAAGCAGCGGAGAGCAGTGGCCGTAGAGGAGCTTTGTAGCCGCGTCAGGTTATTTTGAGGATGAAATTCAACAGTGTTTGTGAAGAGCTCTGTCCACTGGCTGGTGGCTTGTGGTAATGGCCCCATATATGGTAGCTGCCGGCGTCATCGTCACCGTCACTAAATCCCCTGATCTCACCAGATGGCTGGCTTGGAGTCCTTTGCATTTTTCCAGGTGCTCCCTGTATGTTTGCTCCTGGAATTCTTGTCCCTGTGCTCCCCGTTCTCCAGATCTCATAAGGCCCAGCCCCAGCCTTGTCTTCTCCAGCCTATTCTGCTCTTCCTTGCCTCCTTCCTCACTTGCTGTCAGATCACATGGTTTACTCCCCCGGAGATACTACCTAGTATTTCCCTCTGACTTCTTCATGGGGTTCATTGCTGTTTCCTCCAAAGTCTCACCCCTAAGTGAACAAGGAAAACGCTGTCTCCTTGCTCTGCCTCCCATAGAACCAGGCCCGGAGCTTAGCACAAAGTACGCGCTTAAGAAACACTTATGAATTGGCTAATGGGGGCACAGGGAGACTTTTTTTGGTGCTTCAACAACTTTACTAATTTCAATCGACACAAAGGATAAACTTTGGGAAAAAAGCGATCAAAGGAGGTTACACAGAGCTCTGGTGTTGGCTCTTTATAAAGAGTTTAAATCATCTGTTTAGTGTGTAGTCCTCTAATATAAGCTATTTTTTCTTATTTTACAATACAAATACATATATTTGAGAAGCATACAGAAAAATGTGTCTTTCTTAACTGATTAAAACGTAATTTGTAAGAGTATCAGAACTTTAACACTAGGATATATCACAAAAAATTGGAGAAATCTGATTTTTGAAGAGGCCCCTTGGCTGGCATCACAGTACCTGGGACCTCTTAGAAATGCCAATTCTGGGCCCACCTGAGACTTACAAGCGGTTGGACTCTGCTTGTTTTTACGAGCCTTCCACGTGATTCTGAGCTTGCTGAAGTTGAGAACCACAAGTATAAAAGAGCGAGGGGGAGGGTCAGATCCAGGTATGAACCCTGGCCCTGATTTCCCAGCTATGTAAACTCAATGAAGTCACTCCCTTCCTGAACCTCAGTTTTTTCACAGTAAAGTAGGGAAAAGAAGGCTCATCTCAGAGAGTTATTTAATGTAAGGGTTCACTTAAAGTAATGGTAAAATGCTTTACACAGCACCAAGGGCATTTGATGCACACTGGCGTCCAAGCCTTGGCCTTTTCTGTTTGGGTCAAACACAGTGACAAGATCGACTTTCAGTCTGGAGTGAAATACTTGGGTCATGTTTATACATCTGCTGCTCCATGCTCTGAGGGCCCTGGACTGGGAAGAACAGCCAGAATGGCAGCTGATCCGCTCTCATCCACAAAGCCCCGGCCTGTCACATGACCACTTTATCAGCTCCCTCATTCCATCATTTGGCCAAGGGCCAGAAACAACTTTAGCTCCTCCTCTGGCCCTCTGTGCTGAGGGCCGTGCCGTGCTATATCCTGCTGCTGGAACTGCAGTTAGGAGATGGGAAAAGCCAACCAACCACAGGCCATGTATTAACCAGATGAACCGAAGAAGAGGGCCCCTCCAGGCAAAACTACTCAGAAGGAATTGGGACTTGCAGAGAAATTTAGAACTAAAGTGTTTCTCACAGAACAGGTCTATGCTTACTGCCCACACGTGGCTAGCAAGGCCCAGAGCTGCTAATGGTGGTTTCAGAGTTACTCAGGTAGGCTGGAGCTCCCAACAGCTTGTCTGCAAATACATTCTGTTTGTCATTCACAACTGAGTCTTCGCTAATAGAAAATGTCTCTTGTCCTTGGTTGCTTAGAAAAGTAGACCTCAGTTGAAAATGCCTACAGCTTAGAGAACTGGTTTGTCCTGCAGACACCACCCCTAGTCAATCTTTCTTGCCAGTGCCGGGGGCATCTTATTACAGGCGCCATGCAAATGGGCTCAAACACTCCTTCTCCGGATTGAAAAATGCGTGGCCTCTCAGCTACCCTTTAGGGTTTACGTGGGCTAGTCCGTCATGTCACCCCTGCTCCGCTTCAGGGAGGGGAGCCAACGTTCTGTGGGTGGATGCGTGGTATTTCTAATCAAAAGGAAAGGTTTACCTGCAGCTGTAGGATACACACACATACACACACGCAGGTTACAAAAACACTTTCTCTTTGTACTTTGCAGAGAAAATTGTTTTCCTGATATGGTATTTTAACACCAGGGTTATCAAGTATGCTTTATCTGCTTTTCTGGATTAAAGGTAGCTCTGAGCCTGATTTATAGCCAGGTGAAATGAATTCCTATCTCCGAGGAAAAGGTCCAAAGGCAAGCTATTTCTGAATAATATATATGGCTTGTAGCTGCTGCAGAAGAAAAAAACAACACTGGAGTGACTTTATTAAAAGCATACTTTTCATAACTGCATTTTGAACAATGCGAGCCATAAAGTTGAAATATGAGCATGCTACTCAACATTAAAATGTTTTGTACTGTGCTCGTGAAGAAAGCTAAAGTTGCAGGCTAAAAGGGCCGGCACTCTGTAAATTAGAGAGCAGAGATGCACACACATTCATCATATGAAACCTGAGATCCATTCCAAGTGCGGCGTGGATGGGCTTCAAACCTGGACTCCTTAATTCTCAAATCATCAGCACTCAGGCCGCTGTGAGAGACAGCGTGGAAGGGCAATCTTCTCCGTGTTTGCATGCCATTTCTTCCTCCGGATAACACATTCAGGGAGGAATTAGTGTGGCCGCCTGCCTGCCTCCTCCTCTCACTCAAGAACATCTCCCAATAGGTTTCAAACTTTCCCTGGCCAGCAGAGGCAGGCTGGAGATCTTGGGGTGCCTCCCGGCTCCCTTTGCATTATTTTACCTCCTCACCCGTAGTCCAGGACTCACCACTGGGAAGGGGGTCACAGTGGAGGTGCTGCCAGTAGAGGTAAGGAAGGGACCAAACTCGTCTTCACCTGGGCTTCTTCCACCCCCAGCACCTTCCGGTTTGAAAGTGCAATCAGGAACCATGCAGGTTTTGTAAAGACTTTGGCAAAGGGTATGACCTCATGGACCTTTGAGCACAACAGGAATCCAAATTCTTTGTGGTGCTAACTCTACCTTGGGTCATTAGACATTCTTTCTTATTTCCTTCTTTCCTTCCTCCCTCCGTTCTTTCTCTCCTTCCCACTTTTCCTTTCTTTTCACTCACTCCTTTTTACCCAGAGACTTGGAGTGTCTCTCTTGCAATGTTTTCTAAGGGTCCTACCTGTCTACTCTGGGTATCCCCATCCTGACAAACTTTGCCCCTCCTTCCCTAAGCCTGTTCTTGGTGTTCTTGGGTGTTAGAATCAGACAGACCGGGCTCCTCTCTGCGCTCCACCATTTCCCAGCCACAAGTGACCCCATGCAAGCCCCTCTGCTTCTCTGGGCTTCAGATCCTTCCCCTCGTACGATGGAAAGCATTCCTTCCATCCTCATTCCTGACTACAACTCCGCACTCTAGATCTTACATCGGTGTGCCAATTTGAATAGTGCACTTGGACGTATGATCATCTAAACCCCAAACATGCCCAGAGCCTTTGCACTTGCTGTTCCCTGTGCCCAGAATAATACTTCTCCGCATTTAAGCTTTGGCTTTGACGTGAGCACCTGCCACTCTCCACCCAGTCATTCCTTCTTATTTTCTTTAATGCATTTACCATTACCTAAAATCATCTTAAACCAGTGATTTTCAACCTTTTTCACCTCATGGCACACATAAACTAATTACTAAAATTCCACATCACACAAAAGTGTATTTTTTGCCAATCTGACAAAAAAAGAAAACCCCACAGGTATAATTTTTATTGATTTATAAAAAAATATAAAAATAGTCATTACTTACCCTTTTTGCTCCAAAGTGACTATTTAAAAAGTCAGGTGCCTATACATGTATATAAGGATTTCTGGTACCAAGAATTAACCAATCAAATGCAAACTAATATGTAGCGTGACTATTAACATGCATTTCCATTATATGGCCTATATATATTTATGGTTCAAGACAAGGCACTCACACCAAACAGCTACTGTTGTGTTGGCATTCATCATTTTTTTATTTGACAATCTCAGGGAAAAGAGGTCAGCGCCCCTGACTAAATAGTCAGGTATTGCATGTTTTAAAAATTCTTGTGGCACACCGGTGTGCCGCGGCACTCTGGTTGAAAACTGCTGTCTCAAACTACTTACTCTCCTCTCTCCCACCAGCACGTGCCTCCACAAGGGCAGGGAACTTGTTGCTGGGTTCCCACCATATTGCCAATGCTTAGAGGTCTTCCCGGAATGTCAGGTGGCAGTGGCCTGACTTTAGCCTGTAAGATTAAACGTCTTCCTGGTGGAATTTTCTAGAGACCCACTAGGACTTTGTGGTGGCCACGGCTCTCTTAAATCTGTGCATGTTAATTTAAATAAAAAGATGGTCTTCATAGAACATGATCCTCATCTTCTTTTGTGAATTAAGAACTGGATTTTTCCTAATATTTATAGTTTATGGAATAAAGATTTCCTGAAAGATGCCTAAATTGGACATGAATTGAGCATTTTTAGGACACATACCTTCTGTTATATGTCCCCATCTTCTTGATTAAAGTTACATGAGAGTGCTTCCTTTTCTAGGCTGTCCTCCTGCCTTTTCCTCACCTGGCCACCAAGTCTAGCCTATTTCCTGCTCTGGATGTCCCCCGACCCTTCTTGGAACTGCTCTCATCATGTCCCAGGCTATCAGCCACCTCTTCGGGTTGCTGACAGCCTCTGCCGATCCGCTCACCAGCTGGCTTTCAGAGTGAGCGCGCACGGCTTCTCTCCTGAATACGTTCCTCTCCTTGCAGAACGGCGTCCGCATGTGATGGCAAAACTCCTTCCAAGTCTGACCCTATCACCTTGTCTGACTCTTCTCTCACCTCCTTCTCACACTTCAACCTCTGGCAATGCAGCTCCTTCTGTTCCCCCCGGGTACACCAGTCCATACTGGCCGGACCCTGGCAAGCCCACAGGGCCACGCCTGACTCCATCTCTGAGTGGAGCACTCCTCTCCTTCCCTCCAAACCCCACCCCGAAGTACTCAGGACGTCTTCAGTGACCTGTGCATTGCAGCTCCCTCCACCACTACCCTGCACACACTTCTAGTTACTATCGTTCTATTGTTGTTACTACAATCCTTTCAAGCCCAAGAGACAGAATCACCCACTGTCCCATCTGGGCCAGATTATATTTTGAATGGCTGCAAGACTACGTCTCATTCTACAGGCCATTCTCTCAATGTGATTTGGACATTCCTCCTATTAAGAGGTGTGGTCTGTGTACTCTTGCCCTAGATATGGGTGGGTTTTAACCAATAGAACACAACAGAAGTGATGCTATGTGATTTCTGAGCCTGTGACATGAAAGGTCATTCAGCTCCTGTGCTTTCTCCCTTCGGACACAGCCAGCATGCTGTGTGGGAACTCAGGCCACACGGGGACACTGCATGCAGATATCGACAGTCTCAGCTGCTGGCCATCGCCAACTGCTGGCTCCAGCCACTGTCCAGCCACAGCTGAGCAAGAGCTCCCAGCAAGAGCCACCTGGGCGAACCTGGTCAGCCCCCATAACTATATGAGATAACAATAAAATGACTGTCACTGTTTCAAGACACTACATTTTGGGGGTGATTTGTCACCCTGTAATAGAAAACAGAACACCATTTGTGCAGAGCTATAAGGTGACTGTCTGCACCAGTCTGACCTCCCTGAGAACTGAGACTGGGCTTCGTTCTGCCTCCAATGGCACAGTCCCCGGCTTCCACAGGCGGGCATTCAATCTTTGGTAGAGAAGCTGAATGGCTTCCCTGTGTCCTACTGGCTTCACTCCTGGGTAGGGAATGGCTCTCTCCCAGCCTCTGTCATAGCATTGGGACCTCATTGTGAGATCTCCCCTCGGTGGGCTCCCTTTCAAACTGAAGATCGCTCCTCCCGCTCCCTGGTGCCCTGGCGCAGCCTGAAGGAGGACCTCAGGACGCGACACATTCCTCAGGGTAAGTGAGTTTACCAGCTGCTTTCCTTGCTGTCATAAAGAATCTAGGGCCTCCGGAAACACCGGTGTCTAAGAAGGCAGGAGAGGAGGTACCATCGACCTTTGGCACTCACTCTTTGAACAGTTAATGATTTTGATAATTTGGGGCAAACCCAAAGGTTGTCATGACGTGTCACTCTGCTGAGACTGGCAGATTGGTCATGTGTGGAGGCTGGTGCGTGGAATGAGTCACTGGGAGTCTCTCCTTCCTACTGAATCAGGCCCACAGAGAAAGCTAACTCCCTGGCACTGGGGGTTAAGGTCTAAGAAAGTGACCCTTCTTTAGCAGAAAGTGGAGTTACACTTAATGGTATTTACATATTCTGGGATTTGCTGATATCTTCTCCTGTGTTCTCCCCAAATGCCAAATGTCTCATGCTCAAAAGGGCAAGGAAGGCAAGCTTCATGGGCTCGCCAGTTCCGGGAAAGCAACCGCTGCCTTGCAGGGTGGGTGTGGAAGAAATTGTGCAGATCTGCTGGGCTGCTGTCATAGGGCTGCTGTCAGCAGGTGAAACTGACAGGATGGCCCCACCTCAGCTGCTTCCTGCTGAGATCCTTGAGACCCGTTTTTGTCCCTGCCCCTCCCCCCACCCGTGGCTCCCCAGGCAGGTGAGAGGGACCAGGTGTCCTGTCTCCATGGTGTAGGGGTCATCGAGCACTCAATCTGGAGCAATTTCCTGGGGCCCTGTGACACCGCGGGCTCTCAGCGAATGGGTAAAAGGAGGCGTCCAGCACATCCACACTTGGGGTTTAACCAGCACAACCACCAGCTGCGGTATTAACGTTAATCAGGAGGGTGTCAGCCTGTCTCCTCTAAACTGCAGAGACTCTGGTACAAAAACGTCCGACAGTTTCCTCATTAGAGTGAAATCAACGTAGTATGGTGCTAAACTGGAAATTCTGACTGAAGCTCTAAGAAACAGTAGGTATCTAATACCAAAGGTACCTACGCCAGAGCTATCCAAGCAACACACTCACGAGTTGGCAGCCCCTTCCCCCGACTGAGGCTGTGAACTGGTGTGCAGGGTCCAGAGGAGGCTGTTTGGGAAAGAGGGTTTTGGGGAGAGCGGTGGCAGAGTAGCTTGTCTTGCACCTTAAACCCAGAGAAACGGGCTCCAGGGGCCCACCCGGCAGAGATAAAACTGAAGTGAGACTATTTTCTACTAAAGTCACTGCGTGCTGCTGAAATGCAGAAGCCCAAGACAGACCTCCGTCCCAGTGCTTCCAGCAGCAGCTGGAGAAGCAGACAGGGCTGGTGCGGTTATCCCTGCCTGGCAGATAAGGAAAGTGGTTCTGGAAGGTCAAGGTCAGAGAGAGAGAAAGCCTCAGCTCTGTTGGCTCCCCTGGTTTGGTTTCCTCCTCTGATGTTCAGATTTATAGCTAAGCTCAAGACCATTTATTTATCCACAGATAGAATCAAAATTCAATTTCTACTGCTTAAGCAGGGCACTGAAAACAGATGTAACAGAGTTATGATTTTTACCTCCTCCCTCCTCTTCCAAGGATAATATATTGAGGTAAAATTCTCGTAGCCAGGAAGGAAAAAAACCATCCAGTATTGGAAACATGTTTAAAGTACGTGAAGAATGTTCCAGTCTCTATAACCTGTCAAACATGTCACAGCCCCCCTTGTTCACCGGCACAGTGGAAATGTTCATGAAGCTAGAAGTTAACTACACAGGAAACCCATGATACCCGTTCTTGGTGAGACTTCCCATCACCATATCCAAATTATTGGGCCTCCGACCACACTCACACCCGCAGCCACTTTGGTAATGTTTTGTGTGGGTGAGTCCCAGCCAGGAACTCATTACGTGGAGGAGGGTGCCAGGCGGGAACAGTGATCAGGAGGCTGCGGCAGGGTGAATCAGGACCAACACCAAAGCTTCTGGCTCAGTGCCTCGGCCCTGACAGCTGCCCAGCACAGCGAGCTCCCCCTGTGGGCCCAGCTCCTCTGGTTCCCGTGTGTTCTGCCCGTGCCCCTCTCCCTGGCACCCCCCACCACCAACGCAAGAGCTCGCACAGGAGCCAACTCAGGACACACATTGGCTGAGCCCCTGGCATGGGGTCCAGTTCAAAGTCAGTACTTCTGAACGAGATGAGCAGTACTACATTGTTGGATCTATATGACCAAAGCCTTTCCTAGCCTGCCGTAGGCTTGATGTTCGGGCCTGAAAGATGTGTTGGCCACGGCTCCCCCCCTACAAGACTGACAAAGGAGCAATGCAGGGTCGTTTGTGGATAATATCAAGTGCCACTGATTATCTAAGAGATGGCAGTCACAAGGCACGGGAGCACTCTCAAGTTCGGCTTTACTCTAATACACATGGGTGTGTGTGCACACTCACATGTGTGTGTGCATACATGTGACTGTGTGTGTGTGTCCTCCATCCAGTGTATCTTTTCTGTGTGCCAGGTACTGTGCTAAGGACATCCTGGACATAATCTCATTTGCTACTATTCCCTACTTGCAGACCAGGAGTCGGAGCCTCCGAGAATTTGTATCACTTGCCTGATGTCACACAGCTAGTCGGCGAGGAGTGAGGCTTGCTCTCAGGTCTGTGAACCCCACAGTGGCACCGTCTGGAGGGCCAGACCACTGTCCTTCTGAAGTTGCCTTCCCTGTTCCACCCCAGCTGCCCCCTTACCCAGGGCCTTCATGTAGCCTTCAAAGTTGTCATTGCTCTCCATCTCCCAGGTTCCATTCTGGTCCCTCGTCATGGTGGTGGCCTCTGGGTCCTGTGGGTGTGAGGTGGATGTCAAGGAGCAGGCTGCAGGGAGAACATGCTGAAATGAGCCACTTTTATATTAGGTTTATGGCTGTGAAGATAACAGGTTCAAAGGTGATTAGCACAGCCCAAAGGGACATTTCTTTGCCTTGCAAAGTTCAGAAGGACTACAGGCAACCCCCATGTTCAAAGTCCTGGCCTGGCCAAGCATGAGTGTTCTAGTGAACCTCACCATACTCACACGGCACTGGGACAGCTCATTTTTGGCTGGCTGGGCTCCCCCAGAGCCCCCAGGCCCCCACACAGAACACTCCATTCAGCACTGGAGGTAAATAAAGACACAGTACCCACCCCCACTTGCACCACAGGTCCCAGTTCCTAGGCTTCAAACCCGGAGTCTGTCAGCCATGTAGCTAGCACTTCCAGTCTGGCTGATGAAGCCAAGAAGATGGGAACTCACCCCTGTGGGCCTCTGCTCTGTACTCCGTGCTGGCTAGTGTAAGTTTTTAATCTTGTTTTAGATCACAAGACCTCTGAATTATGTTTAGCTATCTCCATTTTACAGATGGGAGCAGATCAAAAAGGTTAAATCACATGCCTAATAACAACTGGTAAGTGGCTAAGCTGGGATTCAAACCCAGGCCTGTCTGGCTCCGAAGCGCTTTCCTTAAGAGTGTGCTAAGTTTCACTTGGAAAAGTTAAAGGTTGACTTGGGAGCCAAGTGACTTTCACTTGCTTCCCTAAGGGCCTCTAAACGGCAGGGTTACTCAGAAAAGTATGTGCTAGGAGAATGAATCTGCTGAAAACAAGCAGAACATGGAGGGAGGCCAGGTGGCAGGCAGAGAAGCAGTGGGACTCTGCTTCAAGACCCAGGAGCAAGCTGAAGTTCACCTTGACCAAGGCAGGGAGCCTAACTGACATTTGGATAAGGACTCTCAGTTCAGGGCTGTTCTTCAAACTGGTTGTCCAAGTGGGTCTGAAATGGGTTGATTTACTGCTCTGCCACATGGTTCTGAGAGACGGGGCCTGATCAGGGGCCCCTACACTCTGAAGAATGGAGGTATGGGCTGGAGATAGATAAACCACGAGTATCCAAAAGTGTGGCCAATTTTGATCGACACTTAGAGGCTCTAATGTGAAGTCTAAGTAAATGGTTCTGTCTGTACATGATTTGGGGGATGTAAGATAGCACTTGACTCTGTAAATATAGTGGAATCAAGAAGACATACAGTAAGAAATGGCCCAGCTGCTGTCAAAAGGCCAATGCAGGATAAAGGGAAGAAGGGAGTAAAGGACAACTTCTCCACAATTAGAAAGTGAGTGAAAGCAGAAGTGGACAGAAAGGGAGCCTTGGGTTTCATCCTTTCAGGTCCAGCAGAAGCTTCTGTAGTCTGAGTGCTCATTCTCCTGGGTTGGAAAAGTAGGTATTCCCCTCCGGGTTCAGATTCAAGGGTATCCACACTGCCCCTCTTACCCCAACGGAGTCCCTATAGGCCTTTCTTGTAAGAAAGTAACAAAAAGCTGGCCTGACAGGGGAGGAGGTTGGGGGGCAAAACCCTTGGCTAATCAAGGACTTGGGTTTTAATGGGCGTGGAGGGCTATTCACCCTGTGTAAGGTAGGAAGTTGAAACTGAGATGCTTGCACAAAGACAAAACACTTGAGGGACTACTTCTCCAGTGAGTGTGAAATAGCCGAAGCTGCCCAGAGAGGACGAGAATGTTTATCTATTTGGCCTAGGGTCTATGTGAGTTACAATAAAGTTCCACCCTGTTCTAACTCTGGTTTGGGATTTGAATTTATGCTTTCTGCTAGCCAAAATATTAAAACAAATAATGTCCGGAGCTTGCAAGCCCTACAGACTGCTGGAAAGAAGTAAATGTAAAAACCGCCTGGAGGGACACACCTTTGAACAACACCAACCAGAAATCTCTGTAGGAAAACCATGGCAAATATGATTTCATAATCCCAAACGGCAAAACACACATGAAAATAATCCGCCTAAAGCAAACATCAGCAGAAACAGGCAGTCAAATTAGACTTCCAAAAACTTCAGATAAAAAAATGATCAGATACAAACTATAAAATAAGTATGTGTAAAGTGAGTAAAAAAATTACAAGCACTTAAAAACATAAAAAGGATAAAGAGATGGTTTTTTAAAGCTAGATTAAAAAATAACCAGAGAGTAGTTGTCAAAGTTTAGAAATACAGTCATTAAAATTTAAAAGGTAATAGATAAGTTAAACACAGCTGAAAGGAGAATTAGTAAACTGGAATGTAGAGCCAAGGAAACTACCCCAATGTTTGTAACACAGAACATACTGGTGGAAATTCAGAACATCAGAATAAAAATAAAATCTTCCAGAGAAAAAATAACTCATATAGATTAGCTATAAAGAAACAACACAAAACAATCTCATTTACAATTGCATAATTAAAAGCATAAAATATCTAGGAATAAATTTAACTAAAGAGGTGAAAGTTTTTCTCTGAAAACTATAAGACATTAAAGTAAGAAATTGAAGAAGATACAAGACTTCAGGCCAAGATGGAGGCGTAGGTGGATGCACTGTGCCTCCTTGCACAACCAAGAGGAATAACACCAATTTAAAAAGCAAAATAAACAACCAGAATGGACAGAGAATCGAACTGAGTGGAAGTCCAACAGCCAAGAAGTTAGAGAACACGTTCATCCAGACCGCTAAGTGGGGTGGAACTGGGTGGAGAGCATGTGCGGTGAGATGGGGGTTTGCCCGGAGAGACTCGTGGTGGGTGCACCTGACCAAAAGGCAGCCCCAAAAGTGGCCGGTGCACCCAGAGAAGCCAGCGGGAAACAGAGGGGCGGAGACTGGTGGACTGGGCGGTCCCTCCCTTGAGCACGAAGATAAACTGGGAGAAGGAGCCAGGGAGCGGAGCAGAAAACACCTGTGGGGATTGAGGCGGCAGCGGAAGCAACTCCCAGCCACACAGGAGAGCGCATTGGGAAAAAAGTGACTGGGAGCCGGGAAGAGCAGAGCAAGCGCCATTGTTCCCTCCCAGGCCATGCCCTCTCAGACAGCATCAAAACACATCATTGGAAGAGGTTACCCCGCCCTGGTGAACACCTAAGGCTCCGCCCCTTAAAGTAACAGGCGCTGAGAAAAAAAAATGGCCCAAATAAAAGAACAGAACAAAGTTCCAGAAAAATTACAACTAAGGGACGAAGAGATAGCCAACCTATCAGATGCACAGTTCAAAACAAGTGGTAATCAAGATGCTCACAAAATTGGTAATCAAGTTGGTCGCAAATAAATGAACAAATGAAGGATACGCTAAAGAAAATGAGGGGGAATGTGCAGGGAACCAATAGGGAAGAGAAGGAAACTGGGATTCAAATTAACGGTGTGGACCAGAAGGAAGAAACAAGAATTCAAAAAAATGAGGAGAGGCTTAGGAACCTCCATGACATCTGTAAATGTCCCAACATCGAGTCATAGGGATGCCAGAAGGAGAAGAGGAAGACCAAGGAATTGAACATTTATTTGAACAAATAATGAAGGAGAACTTCCCCAATCTGGCAAAGGAAATAGACTTCCAGGAAG